>LPNX010695404.1:141977-195647 GCA_001517045.1 Pseudotsuga menziesii
GAGGTCTCCATTCAGGAAGGCACACTTTACATCCATATGATGTACCTCCCATTGCCTTGAGGCTGCAATGGCTAGAGCTAGCCTGATGGAATCCATCTTTGCCACTAGGGCAAAGGCCTCATTGTAATCGATGCCATGAACTTGTGAGTAGCCTTTAGCTACCAATCTAGCCTTTTAATTTAGTGGTGAACCATCAGCAGCAAATTTTGTCTTATAGACCCACTTACACTGGACTAACTTTCTTCCTGGAGGAAGATCCACTAGCTCCCATGTGTTGCTTTTTTGTAGCGAGTTGAACTCCTCCTTCATGGAAGCTTTCCATCTTGGATATCCTGCTGCTTCTTCATATGTTTGAGGATCAGAATCCACCATCAAATATAATTTTTCAGCAAACATAGGGTCCTTCATGCATAGACCACTCTCAAATTGTGATCTAGTCCTCCTTGGGTCATTGGGATCCCCAGCTAGCTCTCCTGCTGCATGTAGTGTCTTGGCTGCCCATTTTGGCCTTGTGGGGCTGTTTGGGTCTGCAATAAACTCATCTCCATCAGACAAATCAGAATCAGCATGTTCAACAAACTCTTTACTTACTTCTTGAGGTTCAGGTGGTGAAGAGGCTTCACCAACTTCCACTGCTGCAAGGGGTTCTTCTTCAAACTGAACACACCTTCCAATGAAGGCTTTGTTTGTGCTCAAATTTATCAACTTGTACCCTTTTGAATATTTAGAGTATCCAAAAAAAAGACACTCTTGGCTTTGGGGCTGTAAAGCTTTCCTCTTCTCTGTTGGAATCCTAGCCCAAGCCTTTGAGCCAAAAATCCTGAAATGGGTCACATCTGGCTTGTGCCTACTCCATGCTTCGAAGGGAGTCATACCATCAAGCTGTTTGTGAGGAACCCTATTCTAGATATAGGCTGCATAGTTGATAGCTTCGGCCCAGTACTTTGGTGGAAAAGTTTTGGCCTCCATCATGCATGTTGCCATCTCCTTCAGTGATCTGTTCTTCCTCTCAGCAACACCATTTTGCTGTGGTGTGTAAGGGATAGAATGCTGCATCTGAATACCTGCATCTACACAATAGTTAATAAACTCAGAATTGACATACTCACCACCATTGTCAGATCTGAGGACCTTGAGTTTCCTCCCAGATTGGTTCTCAACCAAAGCCTTAAAGACTTTGAATAGGCCAAAAACTTCAGACTTGTGTTTCAGGAAGTAAACCCAGCAATACCTAGAAAAGTCATCAATAAAGGTCAATGCATATTTGGCCTGACTCATGGACATATGAGGGAGTGGGATAGCAACATCACTGTGAATCAGCTCGAGGGGTGTAGAGGTTCTCTCATGACTAGCTCTCTCAAATTTGTGCTCTGGGTGTTTTCCTAGGATACAACCTTGGCAGACTCCTTTGGAAAATTTTATCTTGGGCAACCCTATGACCATTTCTTTCTTACTAAGATCAGACAGATACTTGTAATTTAGATGGCCAAATCTTTCATGCCATAGCTTGCTAGCTTCATTAGCATGAATCAGAAGAGCAGAGGGGTTTGAGTAAGTTAGGAAGTGTGAGAACATGTATACCTTTTGAGCATGATTTACAACTCCTTTTGCAATGAATCTACCACTTGAGATTTCTGTGATATCAACTTCATCAGGGGAGAATATGACTTTCTTAGGAGACCCAGTGTGAGTCATCTGATACACTGATAGAAGGTTGGAGGCGAGGCCAGGTACATACAACACATTGTTGAACTGACCATGATCAAGATCAATCCTCCCTTTGCCCAAACTTTCAGTGAGAGAGTCATCTCCCAGTACAATAGATGGTCCTTTCAACTTGTCCAGTGAGGAGAAGGCCTCCTTAGTCGAAACAGTTCTTGAAGCTCCAGAATCAATGATAAAACTGGGTGAGCTTGATGTGCCAGCAACCAATGCATGAACTCTCTCTCTATCATCTGAACTTGATCCTCCTTCTCTCTTCTTTGAGCTGTCTGGAAGGGAGATGCCATTCTTCTCCAGGAGTTGGGTCAACATATCAATCTGCTTTTTCATACAAGAGCTTTTAGTATGATTGCCCTTATTACAGTATGTGCACTTGTTCATTTCCCTTTGTTTTTCTTCTTCTGGGTATTTTTCTTGGGACCTTGTTGATCCTCTGGAGACTGCTTCTTGTCTCTCTTTTGCTTAGGTGGATTTTTAGCTTTCTTTTTGATTTTTGAATCCACCTTCGAATCTCCAGCAACCAGTGCTTGGTCTTTGGATGGTTTGATGGTGCCCATCATCACCAGCTTGTCCTATTCTTGTGTGAGAGATTCCATGAAATCTGCAAGGCTAGGCATCTTCCAGGTTTGATCTGTGAGTTTTGTGGCATAGAAGGTCAAAAAAAAGACTGAGTAATCAGGTCCTAGCTTTGAGAGGATGGCCAGTACGAGCTGATCATATTTCTTTTCGATACCACACTGCTTCAGCTGCAAGACTAGTGCTTTGAACTTGGAGAAATATAGCTGCAGTGATTCAAAATTACTGGGACTCAGGGAAATCAGCTCTTTTTTGATCTGGTGTCCCCTCATCTCATCTGTCTTTCCGACGAGATCAGAAATTTTCTCCCATACTTGATCCGCTGAAGTTAATCCATCGAGATGGAAAAGGAGGTCTCGGGAAATACTGAGACGTAGGAGGCCATAGGCCTCATCTCTCCGATTGTGCCATTTGATCTTCTCTGCAGCAGCATTGGGCTCTGCTTCTGTAGCCATTGTCACTTTGTAGAGGCCTTTCGCTCTCAATAGGATTTCCATCTCTGCCTTCCATTCAAAATAGTTGAAGGGAGTCAAGATAGTTTTCTGTGAATCCATAGCTTTAGAAAATCTGTCCCGGCTGTCAGTAGAAGGCTCCCAGTCTTTGATGTCGAACCTGCAAAATTTTTTTTGAAGGAGAGTAGCAACCTACAATGGCTCTGATACCATGTAGAAATTCAGGCCAGCAATAGATTTATTTCACTCACAACAATTAACAATTGATCATGCAAAATTGCTACCAAAAGAGACTGAATATGGAGCTGTAACACAAAATTATATTAACTGAGTGTACAATATCCAACCTTGTAATAAAATAGGCTGATAAATAAATAGAATACATGAGGAAATCTAATGCATGAGGAAGCATCCAAATCTAGCATAAAGCAGGCTTACTATAATTAAGCAAATCCCCCATAGGTGTAAAAAGCTGATCCCAAATCTGTCATGGAGCTCATGAATTGGAAAGGGCACATGGGCAAGCTAATGAGTGGTGAAATGGTAGCTCATACATGCTTTTGCATGGAGAAAAGAGTGGAGGATGAAGAGGACAAAAAACTATTTCACCTCACCTAGTCTAGCTTTCCTATGTGCCTTAAAACACTGAAAAAGCAGGGAATAAAGCAGAAAAAGCAGATAGGCACCTAGGAGGCCAGGAATAAAGCAGATTTGATTCCTAAGGCTTTCCCAAGTGCTACATGAGTCAAATATGGCAAGTTTGACCTCTATGGATAGGCAAATAGCAACTTGCACAAGGTGGGACACATGAACTAGGCAAATAAGACAAAAATAAATGAATTAATGTCTAAGTGGGTAAACTATGGGTTGATTATTCTAACACGGGGCCCATCATATCCTGGTGCATCCTCGACAAGATCCACAATGCCAATGGTTAGTGACAAAGTATCATCTATCGACTACAGAAGTTGATGCCATTATTCAAGATTGGCCGAAAGAATGGCAATTTCCTATCGTAGATGACCATCTATCTGCAAAAGAAGATCCACAACATGATGATCCATTGACACAGAAGGATGGAGAACAAAGAGAATATACACCACTAGAAGACAACCCAAAAATGTCTCCCACCAATCCCCAAAATTATTCTAGTACAACCCCAATAGACACAGCAGTGGGGGATAAGAGAAAGTAGACATAGAAGTATGATATGAGACATAAGAAAAGGAAGGCTGAAAAATCAACAGGAACTGTTGACCTTAATAGTGATGATTATACCCTTCTGATAGAAGAAATGGGAGAAATAAACAATTAAATCCTTAAGAAGATGGATAAGCGGAAAACATAGCTAACAAGCAGTATCACAGATTCAATACAGACGCTCTGTAATGTAGTAAAATAAGTAAGAGTGGAATTCAACTACACGTCACAATTTCCTACATTGCAGGAATTAGCAGGCTCATTTGAGGAGTGCCCTAGTGATGCACCAATGTCGACACCACCAATAAATACTCAAGTGTTAAGTGAAGTAGTTGAATTGGGGACAATAGAATTGAATATCATGGTCAAAGGTTTGGGCCATGTTACCATATATTTATCTGCACTATTGATGTATGGAGTGTATGCTATTCAGAATGTTGCAGTGGTAGAAATGAAGGTCAGAGAGATAATTGATCAATCAGGATATAGAATCAAACAAGGCTATGAATAAGATGAAGAAAACAATCAAGGAAGCATAGCAAAAAACCAATACCTGGGAGGAGGACATGCACTGAATCGACACGATTGTAACACTTTCTTGCAATAATTTTACAGAGGAAGGTATAACACATCACATGAGATGGTTGCAGAAGCCAAAGTGTTTCAAGTTGGTGAAATTGTAGAGAATATATGCAAGAAGGTTACAGAGTTGGAATTACAAATTACACCCAATACACCTCCAAAGATACTGTAAGAGAGAAGAAAAACAACAACTTAGGCTACGAAGGGAATAAAAGAGGCAAAGGCACTTTGTGCTAACGCGGTTGATCAAGTTTCTTAGACATGGGAAGCTTTGATCGACGATGAGGAGTTAGAGAAAGTTCCAGAGCAGCTACACACTACCGAGACATAGGTGAACGATATGAAGAATGAGATGAAGAAGTTTCCATTAGTAGATAAAATGGATAAGGCTACTGAGATGAAGAGGCTACAGCAACAGGTCTCAACACTGCAGACAAAGGCACAAAAGAGGACTGACGGGATCGTATAACTACAAGCAGAGGAAGAGAAAGTTACATGTATCATTCAATCTGTACATGATAAAGTCTGACAAGCATTGGGCTTCGCATGACTTACAACTTTGAAACACATTAGTTCTGAAGTCGTGGAAAACTTGAAGAAGGCAGAAGCAGAGGTGCGACAATAGATTGAGTAGGTAGTGAAAATATTCCAGGATTTTCAAGGTAAGGTCGTAATACCAATGAATTCATACTAGTGTGGCTTGAGACGAGCCACATGGTAGTTTTGGGGGCCTGTTTGCCCAAGGAAAATGAGGATTCTGGTTGCAGGATAGAAGAAGTTGCGATGGAGGAAGAGATGCTATAGAAGAAGCACTGATGGAATATTCTGTGATGGAAAAGAAGCTACGATAAGAGTAGCCACGATGGAATGAACCATGATAGAAGAAGAGTAACGTAGTTGAAAATGGAATTTCAACTAATCATGGGTAAGGAGTTAGTTAGAATAATGCATGATTTGGTAACATATTTGTATTTTTGGGCCAATAGTGCCTATTGTTAGTTGTAACTGAATGTACAAGAGTAGAATGATAGCCCGTTGGATAAAAAAATAGAGTCGGTTGATTAAGACATGTAAGAGATTATAAAAGAAAAATCCCAAGTTGTGTGGGGGGGATGGATCTCTTTGCTCTCGGTTTTTTCGTTGGTCTTGTCTTATCTAGGTTGCTGGAGAATTAGAGTGGTTTTATTATTAATGTTGTAGAGAAGTGATCTGTTAACTAGAGAATTGATCTAGGCTGTGTTTGTATCAACAATAGAATGAAGGAGAGAGAGCTACATAGACCCAAAACTAGAGAGCATGAGAGGAGAGAAGTCTATATAAATTGTAAAGAAGATATAGAGTAGATTCTGCAAGCTGAGTGCACAGACAAAATGTGCTACACATTTCTCATGCCAGATGAAGAGCGCCTTTGTGGTTTTTTCCAGATGGGTTTCCATGTTAAATGTTGTTTCTATGTGTATTTGATGAATCTAGTTATGTCAACTGCATGAATGTTGTGAATAGGTAGATATGAATGGATTGCATAGCATTTTTTTATGAATAAGTTCACACACACACACACACACACACCCACACACCCACACACCCACACACACACACACATAAGTGTCGCACTGTTGATAGATTGAATATGTGATAAGGATTTTATATTAACTATTGTAATCGATCTCGGTTGATGAGTAGACCAATACCTTGTATAAATAAATTGAGAATAAGAATTACAATCCCTGACTTTGGTCGAGCAGCCTGATAGAGTGCTGTGGAAGGATAAATCCTCACCTAAACTATAGAAACCTAGTTTTGGCAGTTCCCAATAAGACATCTTGGGTGAGACTGCATCTGCGATGCATGTGCTGCTGGCTGGGCCCTGCGCAGCTGGCCGATATATTGGGATTTGTTGACGGACGAGGGGTTTGGATATGGGTTGAAGGGAAGGAATCACCAATAGGGTTTTTTGGAGGGATCACCAAAGGGAACAATGTTTTTCAAAATAAACATTAGAAAAAAATGGTTATCTGCGTAATAAAATTTGCAATTTCCCCAAAAGTGCAAAAGAACGCTGAAGGAAAAAAGTAAAAATAAAGTATATTTGATGAAGTAAAAATAAAAGATTAAAAATAATACAAGTATATTGTTAAATACCAAAATTGGTTACCAATTACATGTGATAAATGACGGTTTAATAAAAAAAACATGGAAGGTTGTGTTGGAATATTATAAACCCACTCACAACTTAGGATAAAAAAGTTAATCAATTTTGATTAATTTCCTACCCACTAGCCTATATAGTTGGCACCCATTGCACAAAAAAGTCAACACTTTCCATCTATACCCCAACAATGCTTTAATTATGATTCTAGGTTGATCTTGACCACTTTATTGACTCCCAGAATTAGTAACTAAGCTTTCCTGCAGATTTTTCCTTATTATTCTTTTATCCATCTTTTTTGTTGATAAGGTAAATCTAGTTAACTAGGAAACTGACATCTTTTATTGCCAACCCATCCTCCATTATTTTCTCTCCATATTCTAGGATTAGCAAGTATTTCCTTCACCTTATAATCACTCACTCATGCTATTGCTAATTTATGAGGTCCTTTGATAGATTAGGAAAGTGCTTTAGCCACCTATGGGGGTTTATGTTAATTAGTAAGTCTGATTTATGAGCTAGCATGAGTTGTTTCCTAGAAAATCTATTTTCCTATATAAGGATGTATTACCTATGTAATAATAGCAATTATAATTTATTGATAATTCATTAATGTGTGTTTATTAATTCCTCTTCTTCGCTCCTTATGCTAATTCTCTGCGAGGTTAATTGTATGCCTAGATCCTTAGCTAGTTTATGAAATTCCTTATGCCATCAAGGCTTTAGAATTTATATAGGATGGGGGATGTGATTTGATTAAGGACTGAAAAAGGAACACATTTCTACTATAGGATATAGGATTTGGACATGCAATAAATAAGGAAGCAATGATTAGTGCATTAGTTAAAGCCTATAAGGTTTCTAAGTAGTATGTGTATAGAATTTGAAAACAAATAGACTGATTGTCTTTGAAGAATCCTTTTTGATAGTAAACTTCATATACATGGACTATGGTAATAATAACCTACAAGGTATCCCAAAATAAAAAAAATGGGAGTCGGCCTCCACAATTGCAAGGAAAGCAAAGTTGTTGACATTTGGAAACATGATGATATCATTAAATATTTAAAAAAGTCAATTGGATGAAATTCCATTTTGTTAAATCACATGGGAATTGTTCTTAGTCTAAAATTGTACTATTAGGTTTCATTTAAATGCAATAACCTTTCAGAATTGAGATCTTGGTTTCTTTTAAGATATTATCAATGTAGTCCTCACTTAGTAGGGGCATCTAGTGGCCTACCATAGTAAGACACTCTCTAAGTATATATGTTGATATCCCACCTAAGACAAGGTGATGTACTCCATTGTGCAATCCTACCACCAATGGAAACATTACATTCTAGGGAAAGAGATGATCATCCACATTGATCATAAGCCCCTGAAATTGATGTAGATGCAAGGAAAGTTATAGACTAAACACCATAAGAAGTGTTCCACTTAACTAAAAAAGTTCCACTTGAACATTAAGTACAATAAGGGAAGCACAAATCAAGTTGTATATTTCCTCAATTGACCTCCATTTGTTGCGTTGAATATTGTTCTTAACTCTTGTGAACACAAGAACTCTAGGTGGCCCCAATTGTACAACATCAAACTTGATTTTTCTATTACATATCAAGAATTGTATGCAAGAAGATTGGTTTCAAAATTTCATCTCCAAGATGAAATTTTATTCCATCTTGTAGACCTTTGTTCTCCTTCAAAATAACATGATAAGTTGATATGGGAGAAATATTATAGTCGAATAGAAGGTAATTTTGGTGTAGAGAAGACAATGATAGTATTGGAAAATAAATTCTACTCGCTGAAGCTCCAACAATATGTTGGCAAGTACATCAGACACTGCACCTCCTATGCCATTTCCAAATCTACCATAAAGAAGCAGGGTTTGTACACTACATTTCCTACTTTAGATAAACCTTGGTAATTTTTCTCCATGATGAGTAAATATTTGTCTTTCCATAAACCAAGCATGGAAATGATTATGTGTTTTTGGTTGTGTATCAATTCTCTAAGATGACAATTTTAACTCTCCGTAAGGAGAACATCACAATAGAAGTCACTACTAAGCTCTTATTTGAGCATGTTTGGTTTCAATTTGTCCTCCTATGGAAAATTATTTTAGATCAATATAGTATAATCCTGAGTACTTTATGATCCAAACTATTTTCAATGATGGACACCAGGCTAGCCAAATTGTCTTCCTTCCACTCACAAATCGATGGACAAATAGAGGTGGTCAACATGATGATTGTGTATATCCTACTAATGTAAAATTTGAAACAACCACACACCTCAGATGATATACTTCCATATGTTCAACAGAGCTACAATATAGCCCTTCATGGATCTATTGGCCACAACCCCTTTACTATGTGCTTTGGGTTCCAATCCCTAGCCCCAATTAACGTAGAATTGCCCATTGTTTCTATATGGTAAAAATACTCCCACACTCAAACTAAGGTTGATCTGGCATCCAAATTTGTTGACTGGATTCATCACATCCAATAACAGGTTCATTATATTTTGTAAAAATCCAATCCTAAGTATAATTAGCACCATGATCGACATCAAATTCCATATAAACTCTAGGTTAGTGATAAGGTATGGTTGCATTTGTAGAAAGAGAGCCTCAAAAAACCCCATTGGAAGATTTTTCCACTCCATTATGGACCTTATATCATCACCAATGATTTGGGTGAGAATTATTTTGAGCTAAGTATTCCCCCTTTCCATGGCTTGCACCCTGTATTTAGTATGGACCTACTTTGACCATATTTTCCACCACTCTTTGACACCTCAAAGGTAGCAGATCACTTGGCCCCTACATATGTCAATATGAATGCATTGAGAATGTGACGATCAATTAGATCATGGGCACTCATATGAAGGGAACCCTTCAGCATAACATTAAAATATATTGGGTCGTCAAAGCAGGGTGACTTCTTCACGAAGGAAATTGGTTGACTAGAAGTTGGATTAAACAAAGGATTCCCCATCTGATGGAGGAACTTGATGCAATGGGGAACATTTCAACCTAAGGGGGCACAAATGATCTATGTGGATACTAGTAGCCACCCACCTATTCCACCTATTTACAATGATTCTCAATCTTCTTTACAAGTTTCTACTATTTTTTGGGTCCTAAACTTTCAAGACCATGTTTGAGGCCCTAAATGATATTTTTTGGCCAACTGAGGGGCCAAGAGTTGTCATGGAAAATGTTGTAATTCTCCTTTATAAATTTCCAATGAGACATCATGTGCCCTGAATGAATATCGTATGTAAAATATCCTCTCTTGGGAAGTTTACGTATCAACTAGCCACCTTGGGGCCTACGAACCCTTTTGGAAATTCATCTCGTAAGATTAGTTTTTTTTCCTCTTTTTCATTATGATAAAAAGGATCATTTTGTATCTTTTTAATGAACTCCTGTGAATGAGTGTAGCTACCACATCTCTCTTGAGATGTAATCTAGCACCATATGAGCTAGTTTATATTTCTTTGCAATTTACAGTGTTTTTCCATTCCATTCTTTGATAGAATTTGGGTATTACTGTATTACTATTATCTCTGCAAAATAGATGTGCGTGTGTTTCCATTTTGTATTTCTTCCTTGATTTCACTTCATAAATAATCCAGATCAAATAATGAGTATAGATACCACTCATAATATGCTTAAATCCAATTTTTTACAAAAAAAATCAAAACACAAGAGAGAATAGATAAAACCAGAAAAATATCTCTTGTATGAAATACGTTCAAAATAGAAAGCCATGTTATCTTACCTCTTCAAGAGGGAAACCTCATAGAGAAAATTTCAAATATAATGATTATTCTTTCCTAATCATTACATAACTTACTATTCTATATATTGTGCTTTAATAGACAAATTCCTAACTATTTTTGGTCCTACTATTAATGAAGGTCAACTACTGAGGGGCCTTTATTCAATAAATAGGGCCCATTGACATTAATTCACTACCCACTAACTATATAAATGGAGTTATATAATTATACATTGATAAAGTAGGTGGGTTTAGGGTAGGACCCTAATTGAGATTCATATGGTAAATTGGTCATGAATTTCTATAACGACATACATAAGTACATTTAAATAGAGATGGATTTCCTAGATATATCCTCATTGGGATCCTCTTATCATTAGGATATTAAATTAATAGAGAAAAACATTAAGAAGAATAATAAGAGTTTAGGTCTACAAATATACCTAAGAAACACGATAAAGGTGGCCCTAATACATAGAGAAAAGGATAAGGAAATGATAGCCACCCTTAGGACACCTGGTCCAAACTGAAAGCAAATAAGGGTAATGAGAAGTCAAATAATGGCATAAAAAAGCGTGTGAGCTCCAAAGAATCCCTAGCACAACATTGATAAATGTCACTTGAAGTAATAATTGCTAGCAAAGATGAAAGACTTAGAGTCAAAATCTAACTCAAGATTTTCTTCTGAACCAAATAGGGGAAAGTGGATCATTGATACACAACTCATTGCTACTATTGCAACTAAATATTTCCAAATAGAAGAGCTAAAAGACTTGAAGGAAGGTATGCACCTCTTCCATTCACAAATGTTGGTGAAGGGGAAGCCACTACGTTTCAAAGTTGATAGAGATATATCGAATAACATAACCCAGGTCATTAGAAGTCTACAACTACTAATAATGCCACACCGCTAATTGTACACCTTTGTTTTTTTGAGCCAGGAGCAATATATTTGCATCAACTAACAAGTCCACCTACCCTATGACATTAAGTTATTCCAGAACGAGGTGCATTGTGATGTCACTGCACCTGAAGTTTGTGATTTTCTTCTAGGATAACCCTACATCTAGAAACATCATGTTATTTACATGTTTAGCACATGTATCATCATAATTAATTTAGGAGGTTAAATTTAGAGGGTACCACTGGTAATTTTAACTATTGCAATTTCTTTTATATCAACAAAACAATGCAGGAAGTTTATCTCACACATTAATAAATTTGTTCCTCTTCACGATTTAGTCAAAAGGTGAACGAAGGATCATTGTAATTGCACAACCTTTGCATTTGGTCCCTCAACACAATAGATTAGGTGGCTAAGATAGAGGAAGAAAACAAAGATACATTTTCTTGACCTTTGGGGGGTGCCTCTACACTACCAAGTCAAGTATTGAATTGTTTTGATACCTAGAGCCACTTTACTTAATTCCCCAATAATTATATACTCTCTTATTGGGAATGAAAAACAAACAAACATCATATTCAATATATCACTAAAAACTGGACATATTCAACCAAGCCCTTTAGGAGGTTAACTCTAGAGGGTACTAGAGGTAGTTTCAACTAATGAAATTTATTTTATCTCCACAAAATAGTGCAAGAAGGTTATCTCACACATCTACAAATTCATCCTCTCCATGATTAATTTAAAATGGGAACAAAGGATCATCGTAACTGCCAAAACCTTTGCATTCGGTCCCTCTACACAATAGAATCAAGTGACTAAGATAGTGGGAGAAAACAAAGATATCTTTTCTTGACCTTTGGGGGGTGTCTATACACTACCAAGTCAAGTATTGAATTGATTTTATACCTAGATCTACTTTACCTAATGGCCCAATAAATATATACTTTCTTCTTGAGAATGAAAAAAAAATCATATCCAATATCTCACTGAAAAAGAGCCATATTCAACCAAGCTCCCCAACTTGTAGGATCCCAACTCTATTTTTGCAAAGAAGAATTGGACATGGAGACATTGTATTGATTACATAGATTTAAACAATATTATATTCAAGAATCAATATCCAATCCTTTAAGTTGATAGTCTTATCGATCATCTCAAGGGTACCAAGGGCTTTTGTAAGTTTGGTCTTAAGTAAGAAAATCATTGTACCCATTCAACAAAGTGATGTATGGAAGACAACCCTCGAGTATAAAGAAGTCCTTTTTGAGTGGTTGGTCATGCCATTTTCTTGAATAACGCTCCATAAACATTCATGAGGATTATGGGTGATATATTGCAATCATTTACAAATTCTTTTATGGTTGTATATTTGGATGGTATCCTCATATTAAGTAAACATTGGGTGGAACATTTGTATCACATTCAACAAATCCTTAGCACCTTGTGGATAAAAAAGTTACATGTAAATATGGACAAATATTAATTGGATATGTAGAAAATTTAGTATCTAAGATACATTATGGATGGACATGGTGTCACATGTGCATGTGTATCCAACCAAGATCCAAGTCATTCATGATTTCCCAACCTTGAAAACTCTCATACAGATTTATAGTTTCTTTGGACTCACCAATTTCTATCATAGGCTCATGTTGGGGTTCTCTCATATCACATGACCCTTACATCAAGTGAGAAAGGTCGACTAAAGCCTAGTCAATTTGGTTCAATTCATAGTAGAAATAATTCAAGAAGCTAAAACATTGCCTTTAGTTAGCACCAATACTCACTATACCAAACCTACAACCCTTCAAGATTGAAAAAGATGGTTGTAATTATGTTGTTGATGTACTCCTCACTACACTATGGACATCTAATGCCCTGCCATATTAAGAAACTATCCCATGCTATTCACATGTACCCCTCCTATGATAAGGACATGTACTTCATTGTGCATGCTTGTTGTCAATGGATAATTATATCCTAGGGACGATAATGGTCATCCACACTAATCATAAATATTATACAATTGATGTTGATATGGATTTATGCGAGAAATAAGAAAGAAGAGATATAGAACCACGTACATATTTATATTGCAAGGGAAACAATCATACAATAAACAAAGATTCTAGTAAATGGCGAAAATATAACATACTGTACAATAAAGTAACTAGAATGGTGGTAGCTATATCTCTGAGAAGAAATGTGGTGGCTACACTCATTTGTGACAAGATGAATACAAAAGGAGGAAAAAATGGCCTATTTATCATTAGCATGAGGGAAATAACCTTAAACATCCAAAACATAACCTTAGAAGATGAACCGTCATAAAGTTTGCGGCACCAACGTGGTTAGTTGAATAGTCAACTTCCTGGGGTCATAAATTTTGCATACGATCTCCATTTAGGGAACTCGATAGCTTGTTGGAAATTTTTAGTCAAGCTTTAAAACTTTTGATTGGGGGACTTGAAAGTTTGGGACTTGAAAAAGCGTATAAAAATTACTAGGAAATTGCCAAAATGGACAATTTTTTTGAGCTAGTGGAATAGGCGGGAGACCACTGATATCCATCTCGATTAGATGTAGACACAAGGAAATTTATAAAATTACCAATATCAAAATCCATTCATGCACCTATAATAGTTTCACCTAACATCAAGTATAAGAAGGGACTAAAAACTGACATTATAGATTTCCTCCACTAACCTTTAGTTGTGGAATTGACTACTATGATAAATTCTTATTGAAACAAAGCCTCTATGTGGCATCAATTTTATAATAAAATCCCCGACTTTGATGTTATCTATAAAAAATGGGTGCAGGAAAACCAATCTTATAATTTCATCTCCAATTTGAGCTTTTATTCCATATGGGCCACCTTTATGTTCCTTTAAGTGGGAATGAGATGTTAGATTTTTATGATTTAATCAATATGATATAGGATCTTATCTGATAGAATAACATGCACAGCAATAATCACAAGAGACAAGAGACACAAATAATTTTCCTCGGGGAAACCATAAAGGAGAAAACCCCGCAACTTCCTCAGAGATAGAATGAGCACCAGTAGCAAAGGTAAAACCCAAAAACACAAAAATGATCTCCGATAGTTTTTCTCTCTCTCACTTGTGCGAGCTCCTCCTCTCTCACGCATGCATTACAGTCAAGTGAGTATGTGTTTTAAATAGAGAGTCTCACTCTCTATTTATACATGTTTTCCACTTGACAATTACTTTCCAAGGCTGACCTAACTAAGAGAGTCTAATAACACTAATACCCCTCAACTGTGGGGACTATTTCCTTGACTTACAATGGAGGGTTAAACTCAACTCAATTGTGGAGACTATTGCCTCGACTTATAATGGAGGGTTAAAATCGATGAATTTACATGACATTATTATATTAATGACTCTCTGTATCAGAGGAACAAACATCTTAGTCGGGGTACAATGAAATACAATATAAAATATACAAGTGAATACATTCTGAAGTTATACATACATCAACACCTTCTCTTAACTAGGAAGGTATTCTCTTGACACAGTTCATCAGCACAAGTCTTCATTACTGGATCATCATCAAAGCTAGATCATCATCATCACTGCTTCTGCTATCTTGAGCAGATGGTGTTGTCTCTCAATTCTACTCGTCATAGGAAGTTCTAAAGAGCCATCCTTGTTGGATGTAGGGCTAGTCTCCACGTAGGTCTTCACATATTCAACACTTATATCTGACCATGGGAGGAACCAATCTTACTACCATGTTAGAAAGGCACATCATTTATATTTGACCATGGGAGGAACCAATCCTGCCACCATGTCAGAAAGGAACAACACTTATATCTGACCATGGGAGGAACCAATCCTACCACCATGTCAGAAAGGTACAACACTTACATTTGACCATGGGAGGAACCAATCCTTCCACCATGTTAGAAAGGAACACCACTTACATTTTACCATGGGAGGAACTAATCTTGCCACCATGTAAGAAAGGCACAACACTTACATCTGACCATGGGAGGAACCAATACTGCCACCATGCCATAAAGGAACAACACTCACATCTGACCATGGGAGGAACCAATCCTGCTACCATGTCAGAAAGAAACAACACTTACATCTAACCATGGGAGGAACCAATCTTTCCACCATGTTAGAAAGGTACAACATTTACATATGACCATGGGAGGAACCAATCCTACCACCATGTCAGAAAGGCACAACACTTACATCCGACCATGGGAGGAACCAATCCTACCACCATGTTATAAAGTCACAACACTTACATTTGACCATGGGAGGAACCAATTCTGCCACCATGTCAGAAAGGCACACCACTTACATCCGACCATGGGAGGAACCAATCTTGCCACCATGTCAGAAAGGCACAACACTTACATCTGACCATGTGAAGAACCAATCCCGCCACCATGTCATAAAGGTACAACACTTACATTTGACCATGGGAGGAACCAATCCTACCACCATGTTAGAAAGGCACAACACTTACATCTGACCATGGGAGGAACCAATCCTGCCACCATGTCAAAAAGGCTTTCCAAACCCATCACTTCCCCTTGGAAGGAACCTCGATCTAATGAACACCAAGATTCTCTCTGAAGTACTCAAACTTCACTCTGGCTAATAGCTTGGTCAACACATCAGCTATCTGCTCGGCTGTCGCAACATACTGGAGCTTCACTTCTCCTCTCTACACCATATACCTGATATAGTGATATTTGATCTCGATGTGCTTTGACTTTTCATTGAACAATGTGTTCTCCGACAACTTTACACAACTTTGGTTGTCGTAATATATACAAGTAGCATCCAACTGGAGATCAAACAAATCAGATATTTTCTTCCTTATCCACACTACCTCACAACTAGCCAAACAAGCTACGACATACTCTTCTTCGGCTATACTTAGTGCCACACAGAACTGCTTCTTGCTAAACCAAGAGATCACACCTAATCCCATACTCAAGCAACACCCCAAAGTGCTCTTCCTATCAATGGAACTTCCTGCCCAATATGAATCCACATAACCTTCCAGGTTAATCTTCTGATTCGCTTCATATTTGAGCCCACACTCAACTGTACCCTTTAGGTACCTCAGAATATGCTTTACAACAATCAGGTGAACATATCTTGGATCCATCAAGAACTGTCTCAATGTGTTCACATCAAAGCAAATATCCAGTCTCTTGTTCGTTAGGTACATCAATGACCCAATCATCTGATGATACATCATAGCATCAATCGACTATGATGAAGCATCACTCAATAGCTTCAAGTTCGATTCCATAGGCATGGTCATGGCCTTGCAGTCAATCAACCCGAACCTCTTCAGGATCTCTATAGCATACTTCCCTTGTCCTAGGGAGATTCCATTTGCACTCTGCAACACCTCCATGCCTAGAAAGTAGTGCATCTTACCCAAGTCCTTCATCTCGAACTTGATAGCAAGTCTCCTTCTTGCATCTTTAATGAGTTCCTCTTTTCTTGTCAGGAACATGTCA
This sequence comes from Pseudotsuga menziesii, assembly GCA_001517045.1. Classification (NCBI taxonomy): domain Eukaryota; kingdom Viridiplantae; phylum Streptophyta; class Pinopsida; order Pinales; family Pinaceae; genus Pseudotsuga; species Pseudotsuga menziesii. Next base: position 158,881 of record LPNX010695404.1, read on the forward strand.
TCGACATATAACAGTAGCATCACTGGTATTCTGCCTTCAACCTTGAAGCAAAGGTTGGAATCTGCTTTACTCTTAGTAAATCCTAGAGCCATCAGTAATCTGTCCATCCTGTCATACCATGTCGAACCTCGGGATCTTCTGCAATCACTTCCTTTGAAGCGGAGCATCATTCTCCCTCTTCCTTTCGTACTCTATGCATTGGAACATTATGTACTAGAGTTACAACTAACTTCCTCTGCTACTAATATTTCCTTGTACCCCACGATGTTTCCATATACTACATGTTGGATCTTGTAGATCCATATGGAAGACACCATATACTTCCCTTCAAGTCTCAATACCGCATCCTAGACATCATTTTTCTTGAACTAGTGATTTTATTCCCTTTCTTATTGGCTACTTCTTCATAGCTGGAAGGCTCTGCATCAACGATGTCACTCAATAGTGTCACATAACTAGATTATGTTTGAGGCCTCTTGAAGTCTTGTCATACTATTCTTCATTTATATTCTTCTGAATCTTTTTCTTTCTCTATGGAAGCTTCGACCCAGGAATCTTCAGGTTTCTCTTCTGAACTGTCGTAACCTTTTTCTTTGGAACAAGTCTCATACTTCTTTTATTATAGGCGATTGTATGCGATATTTCCAATTTGAGATTCCTGAACTGGATTTGGAGCTGATCTTTTGTAGTGCTGATTTTCTGGTCTGGGGTCCAATTAGGGTTGGACTTTCCTGGAGTTTTACCCAACCAAAATTTTTGATCTTGGTCTCTAAATTTCTATTTTGAGGAGGAGATAAATCTTATGTTGGGCTCACTCAAAAATTCCTCTTTTGTGAAAATCCCTAATTTCCCGTAGCAATGACAGGTCAAAAACAAAAAAATGCTCGGAATCAAGTTTTGCTTCGACAGAAGGATGCACCCTTCAATGGAGAGTTAGCCTAGCCTCCTTTTGCTGATGATCTATGGAGAGAGACCCAAAAAGTAGGAAGCCCTGGATTCTGCAGCTACATAGTATCTTCTTCTCAAGTTAGCTATGACACCGTTTTATATTTTTATCATTTAATCAATATGATCTAGGATCTTATTTGAGAGAATAACATGCACAACAATAATCACAAGAGACAAGAGACACAAATAATTTTCCTCGGGGAAAACATAAAGGAGAAAACCCCACAACTTCCTTAGAGATAGAATGAGCACCAGTAGAAAAGGTAAAACCCAAAAACAAAAAGATGATCTTCGGCAGGTGTTCTCTCTCTCACTTGTGCGAGCTCCTCCTCTCTCACTCATGCACTACAGTTGAGTGAGCGTGTGTTATAAATAGAGAGTCTCACTCTCTATTTATACATGTTTTCCACTTGACAATTACTTTCTAGGTCTGACCTCACTAGGAGAGTCTAATAACCCTAATACCCCATGAATACCCCTCAATTGTGGGGACTATTTCCTTGAATTACAACGGAGGGTTAACCTCAACTCAATTGTGGGGACTATTTCCATGGCTTACAATGGAGGGTTAAACTCAATGACTTTACATGACTTTATTATATTAATGACTCTCCCGATCGGAGGAACAAACATATCTGTCGAGGTACAATGAAATACAATATAAAATATACAATTGAATACATTCCGAAGAACATTACTGTTGGGTGTCACAACACTTTGACACGGAGAAGACAATGGGACTGATGAAAAATTAATTCTACTAGACAAATCTATGAAAATGCATTGGCATGCATATCAAATTATGTACTACTGGTTCCATCACTAGAACACACCATTAAGAAGAAGGAATTGTACACTCCTCTACCTACCTTAGATAGAACCTAGGAGTCCATCTCCAAGGGATACATGTGTATTCTTCCTTCAACCAAGCATGTGATGCTTGCATATTATTGGTTGTTGATTAGTTCTCTAAAATGGCCATTTTAATGCCATGTAGTAAGAGCATCATAACAGAAACCAATGCTAATATCTTATTTGAGCATTTTTGTCTCCCATGAACCATTATTTCAAATTGAGACAACAAGTTCCCCAATAGTTTCCAGTCCATCCTGTGGTTGATGATGAACATCAATATGACCAAATCAATTTCCTTCCATTCCCAAAATTAATGGATAGATAGAGATAATCAAAAGATGATTGTGTGTCTCTCTAGTTTGCACAAATCTAAACATCCATGCATATGGGATGAGAGTTTCCCTTATGGTCAACATAGCTACAATTACTCCCTTCAAATATCTATTGCCCGCAAACCTTTTTAAGTTTGCTTGTGGTTCCACCCATTAGCCCCAATTGATGTAAAATTTTCCATTGCATATACACATGAATAATCCTTCCATGTTCAAATTGAGGCTAACAATGCATCCAATTTTTTTGAATGGATCCAACACATCCAACAATGAGTTCATGATATATTGCAGAAATCCAATTCCAAGTATAAGTATTTCCACAATTAACATTGGGTTCCACACATGAAGTTTCATGTGGGAAATAATATATGGTTTCATTTAAAAAAACAACTTAGAGGACACCATCATAAGCCCTTCCCACTTTGATATAGGCCTTAGACCATCACCAAGGGAGTGGGTGAGAATTATTTTGAGTTAATTACCCCCCCCCTTTCCTTCACTTGCACCATGTATTTAATGTGGAGTTATTTTGACCATATTTTCCATCTCTCTGAGACATCTTACATGTGGTTGAGCACTTGGACCCTACAAATCTCAATTACAATTGAATTGAGTAGGTGACAATCAACCATGTCATGGAAACCAATATGAAGGACACCTACTAGTAGAACATTAAACTCTATCAAGTCATCAAATAATGCTAGGTTCTTCACTAAGGCAAGTGGCTCGCCGTGAGTCAAATTTAGCCCAAATTTCCCCATATTATAAAGGAACTAGACAAAATGGGGACCATATATTCATAATGGGAGATGTCTGGTTCAGGTGGATACTAGTGGATACCCACTATTCCATTGATTCATAATGGTTCCACATGTTCCTAGTTTTAATTTAGTTTTAAGGTCCCTAAATTTCAACATGTTTTTTTCAGGCATTTATCATGCATTTTGGTAGTACACATAGGCCATGAAATCATGGATTACCTAACTCATAGTGCATGAGTTGAAGTTTTTAAAGTTAAAAGGAAACACCCTAAATTAAGTTTGTATGCAAACTTTGTGCCTCTTGGAAGTTGACCTATAAAATATACTCCTTGAGGCCCAATTTCATTTGTCCACATCATTTTCCAGGGTAGAGTTTGTATTTTTAGGGTATTTTCATCCTAAGGCATGTTAAAAGAACATTTTTCTTCTTGTAAAGTCTTCTTGAAAATGAGGGTAGCCAACACATCTCTCTTCTATCATAAGATACAACCACTATAGCTAGTTTGTATTGTTTTGTAGTTACCCTAAATTTCCACTTCATTCACTATTAGAATTTGGTTTGTACTACACTAATGTCCTCTATATATGTGTGTGTTTCCATTTATATTTCTAAATTATTATTTTTTCTCTATATAATCCATATCTAATAACGATTCCCTAATTTTACTATTAAATAATCTAAAATGCACGTTAGGAACAATGAAAAAATAACATATCTGAGATCAAATCACAGTTTACAATATCCCTCTCCTAATTAGAGTTATCGATAATTTATGTTCTATTTCTCTATTCCAATATGAGAAATACATCATGTATACCAAATGTTTTGAATAAGAAACTTTTGAAATTAAGCTTAGACACTCTTAACAGATATACATAATCATTAGAGAAACAAAGGGAAGGAATAGAAATCACACTTGAAATAGAGTTAGAAGGAATGCATGATAATGAATTCACATCCTCTAATGACAAGATTCATAAATAAATAGAGAATTATTTGTAACGGAAAGTAAGTTTAATAAAATAGATATTAGACTATAAGGAAGGGAAAAACCAAATTAAGAAACAGAGCAACTAACTCAATAAGGGATGGCATCCTCGAGGGGTATCTCAGTTGGTTCGAGTTCGAATCTAAATACCATTTGATATTGAGGTTGGAGGTTCAATTCTCACGATTCCAACTCTCTAGGTCCTTCGGGGTTAGGTTCCCAAAACTGGAGCCGATAGGGAAAGGCCCCCTCAGGCCCCCCCTAGAATTATTAAGGTAGATGTAGTGAGCCTCGACCTCTATTCTCGACAATGTGAACCACATTAATTATAAAAAACTCAAGAAGGGATGTTGAAAATTTATAAAATATTAAAATGAAGGGAAAAATTAAATAACTAGAAATAAAAGATAAATAATAATTTGGCCCTCAATAGTCTCGAAGGTAAATTGAATATCAAACCCATTAAAGAGGAAATGATTAAGTTAATATACTTGGATTAGGAGTGTAGCAAAACATCCTTAAACCTTGAAATTCTAGCGTCTAGGGGAAGTTTAGTTTCTTGTTATTGTATCTACACCAAAGGAACAAATGAAGTGAAATACTAAGGAATAGCCAGAGCATGGTACCAAAATAAGATGAAGATCCAAAAAGTGGTCCATTCCGAATAGATACCTCCATATATTATTTCGGCCTAATTTTTTGTTTAAAAGAGGAGAAATAATATGAAATGATAAAACTATTGAAGGAAGAACTACAAATAAGTTTCCAATTGAAACAACCTCTCTCATAGAGGAAAAGAGGTTAGGAAAATTAATTGAACATAATGATATATTTATACCTTCTAAGGTAACATCTATTAAGCATAGATATGACATGCTTAGTAAACTTGGAGTCTAAAAGGGTTAGGAATATTTATAAATGACTATCTCTTTCTAGTAATCTAAATGAAGGAAATAAATTCAAAATATAATAAAATCCAAGGGGGAAAATGAGCAATTATTAGAGATAGGGACCCCAAAAAAATATATATAGGACTATTTGACACACTTAGAATCCTCTCTTGTTACTATCATGGCTTCTGTTGGAGTTTCCACAGTCATGTTGCATCCCAAGTGAATTAATATTATATTTATTTTTGAAACTTGGGAATTTAATCCTCAAGGATTTTCATGTTCTGATAAAAAAGGAACAAGAGATTGTCTCACATAGGATGTAATACCCCAGTTTGACCCCACAATTTAAATTTGTAAATATTGATGTAAAAGGTTAAAAGCCAAAAACAAATGGTTTGGATGACCAGGGCTATGTAAATATGTAAATTTTTTATATTAATATAAACATATATAAATGGATGCATAGGAAGAAGGACAAAGAAGAGACGGGGGACTATGAATCCACAAGTAGGGAAGCGACAACGAGCGTCAACTTATATCCTTATCCTTAGCCATTTAAACCAAGTTATTTAACCATGATTGAGATACATGATTTGATTAAAATTTATTTAATGATCCTAAGATGAAATTAAGAAGAGAAAAGTGGTTCCATGTGTTGGGGCCACATGGAAATCTAAAATATTTCTATAAAAGTGAGTTGTCAAGCTAGAGAGTGGTCCAATTCCTCATTCTTCCACCATTCGAATTCCATTCCACTCCTTTACCATCAACTTTGGAAAGACATAGATTGATATTTTAACAAAGAATGAATATTACACTAATGAACATGAATTTTACATGCCATTTTTAATGTCCCCTTTTAAGAATTTTTATTAAATGACCAATTTTTCACTTTTTCCCTATTTCGACCTTTGACTAGTTTTGATGTCTAGGTCTCCAAATTGGCCCAAATGCTCCCAAATATTCCAATGAGGTGTATGAATGATATTAATAATTTAATATTATGTTCATGGATTATTTATGACCCTCCAATTACTTCTGAATTTTTTTTTAATATTCTGGTCAACGTAGGAGTCTTGACTAGCAAATTGGGGTTCCAATCCCCCTTGGGTAAATGCTGGAAATGGCTTCTCAAATGCTCCCAAACCCACTTGAATTTATGAACATAGGTAGATTATGTTTAAGGTACATTTTTAAGGTCTCGTATTAATAATTATTCAGTTTATACAGACTGTTGTGACCCTCTCCCAAACAACTACAAAATCACTGATTCGACCCTTGGGGAAAAAGGCACCAAATCTTCTCCAAATGCAATTAAACTGAGTGAAATGGATTCAAATGCTAAATTTATGAACATGAAACTTGAAATAAAATAAAATTAAATTCCTTTAATCATAAATATCATATATATATTCTTCCATTCGAAATAATCAACATTACCATGGCATACATCAATATAGTGGGGAAATGGTCATTGTTTGCTCATTAATAGTCATTTTGACATACAAATATTGGATATTTCGACATGATAATTTTTTATAATCAATAAAATATAATATTTAACTTATTACAATCAGAAATACACCAGGATAAGCTCTCCCAAATATTACAATATCTCACCCAAAGCACAATCCCTCCATGAGCAAGAATATACCATTAAAACTGGAAAGGGTTGAGAGAAAGTGATGCAATAGAAGGAACCACAAGCTGCCATATATATTACACCTGAAAATACAACTCCATTAAACATCCATGAAATATCTAAGTGTCCTCTTCAATCACCAACCTGGATGAGAATCTTTCATCCTCGAAATTGGTTAAGGCAAGAAACTAGTCATCCACTAGCTCTCTCAGTTCACAAATGAAAATTTATAAAATGATAAAAAGATATTATCTTGGTTGATTCCTATGTTTTATAAAAATAATTAGCCTTCTAAGGTTACCAATCCACCCATAAACTCAATCCAATTCGAATTAGGGTGTGTGCTCATGATTTTCCATGTGTCCTCTCTTTCCTAGCCTTCCATCTTCCCCCAATTCGAGTAGGAGCTCATTGAGCTTCCTCAAATCACATGAGCACCCTATTGGATGCTCTATTTTGACTTGACATGTCAGATATTCCATATTTCATCCTTCAGATCTGATTTGTGTCATAGGTGTCATAGCATATTCATAATTTTTGTCATAGAGCTAGGGAATCTAGTCCAACTGTCTCACTAGCTCCAAAATGAATCTTCCTCTCCCATGTAAGTTACATTTCCTTCCAAATTTAACCTAATATGAATATTTCCAAGTTAATTAGTCTTCTAACTCATCCAAGAACATTTATGCTTCCCATGGATTCAAAATTGCAAGAGGAGGATGCCATGTGGCACATAATTTCTAGTTTGTGTGGGCCCCATAGTCTCCACGTGTCTCCATGCTCCATTGCCACTTCAATTTTCTCTTGTATTTATTTAATAAAATCCATTATTAAATATTTATTCCATTCTAATGTTTTAACATCATTTATTATCTCCCTTATTAAAATTCCAAATGTATCCATCCAACCTAGGGAACTAGTAGGATTGATGGAATTGTCCTGCTATGCAATTATAAAAATGGGGACATTGGATGCTGCAAAAATATTTCCATATTCCCAAGTGTCATCCTCATTTGGTACTCATTCCTTTGCACCAAGTGCTATGTTATGGTTCTATTCATTAATTTTCTTTAGCTGCAATTTTAGTAGTGGCACTCATGTACTGCAATTTTTTGTTCCCAATAGTAAAGAGAGGTGGATTTTGCATATTGATATATCCTATAACATCACCATTAACAACAAAAGGATTAATCATATCCATAAAAACCAAATTTTTGCAAATAATATTTACGTCCATATTTTAGAAACCTTTTCTGAACTTTCACCCCTTTTTGCTTCGGTATAATTCTTTGAAATTGGTGCCGAGTTACCAAACTTGGAGTTTCTTAATATTGCAATAAAATTTCAGAGAGGAACCACCATTATTATTGATGCACTACTATGATTACAATCATCTTCTCAAGTGGTGAATAAATCTCCAATGTTTCTTGTTGCCCCCAAAATTTAAACCAATGAGACAAAAAATGATCCTAGGGTCCCATACGATCCTGATACATGGATGGTGTGAAATGTCTATGATGAAATGCCATGAACACCAAGCATGTGAAAATTGAATCCATTTCTCAAAAGGTATTCCACATAGTAAACATGAACACTGCTCTGCAAAGATGAACTCAAACAGTTGAAGGTTGGTTTGCTTTCTCAAACCAACAATCGAATTGCTACTCCAAGTGAGATGAAACAAAGCAATTACAGGATCCCATTGCTGGTATTTCACCCTTACAAACATCATGAGTAAAAAATATAGATCATGAAAGTACATAAGAACATCATACAAATGTACATCAAGAAGGTACCTCATCAAAAAATCATGAAAGTGCTTGTACATTGAAGTAAGTATATCACCACGTGGCCCATACACACAAGCATAAAGTGTTATATCAGATCTGCAATGTTCATTGGTAATATATTCATTGTTCGTGGTAATATATTCATTGTTCTTCAAGTAGGATTCATGTAACCATTCACTAAGGTCAATCATAGTTTTTCTATAAAAAAGAAAAGACATGAAATTACCTTTGATTTTGCACATTGCTCTTTGAATATTCTCCATGTCTTCAAGGAAGGATGGCTCCTCCAATGGAGAAAATTTACAAGAATAATTTGATACCAATTCTTGAGTGTCATGGAGTATTATAAGGGCCTCTTGGATATCCATTTCACTCATCTTCACAGAACATTCAATGAAGGACGGTTCATGATACCTAACCTCTTCTTCTTCTTTCTGCTTGATTTGATCAACTTCTTGAAGCTCAAGTGGTGATGGGGAAACTGATATTGGTTCTTCATTATCTGTCACAAGGTATTCATCTTCATGCTTATGAGAACTCTATATTGTAGCAACATTTTCCAATATGATCTCCATGCCACCAACATCGAGTTGTGAGCACCCATCAATAGGTACTCTTTCATAGTTCAATGATACATTGATAGATTCTGTTTGATTTTAAAAACCCCCATCAGTAATGATTGTGTACTTGTATTCACTTTCCTCTTTATGTTATTTTCTGAAATCACCTTGAGGTAATCGATTCTCCACTTCATGATTCTCTATTTCTTTCTGTAATGGTGTATCTAGGCTCTTTTCACAAGTAGGCTGATTTTTTCTCATTTCATGCTCTTCCAAACTTGTGGATTTCTGTTTGTCCCTTAATGAATTCAAATTTGAATTATTTTTCCTAAATTCATTCAGCCCATAATAAAAGTATTCATAATGAATGGTCTTATGTGTCTCTCCATGATGGAAACTTGTACTACCCCCAGCTGCCAGCTTACCCCTAGGTTGGATAGCCATCAATTCAAATCATTTAATAAGCTTACCCCTAGGTTGTAATGTCCCTTTTTAATAATTTTTATTAAATGACCAATTTTTCACTTTTTCCCTATTTCGACCTTTAACTAGTTTTGATGTCTAGGTCTCCAAATTGGCCCAAATGCTCCCAAATATTATGAGAAGGTGTATGAATGATATTAATAATTGAATATGATGTTCAGGGATGATTTATGAACCTCCAATTACTTCTTCAAACTTTTTTAATATTCTGGTCAATGTAGGATTCTTGACTAGCAAATTGGGGTTCCAATTCCCCCTGGGTAAATGCTGGAAATGGATTCTCAAATGCTCCCAAACCCACTCGAATTTATGAAAATAGGAAGATTATGTTTAAGGAACATTGTTAAGGTCTAATGTGCATAATTATTCAGTTTATACATGATTTTATGACCCTCTCGCAAACAACTACAAAATCACTAATTCGATCCTTGGGGAAAAGGCACCAAATCTTCTTCGAATGCAATTAAACTGAGTAAAATGGATTCAAATGATTAAGTGCTGAAACAAAAAAGATTTTAATAAACATAAATTACAGTCCATTAATCATAAATATATTATAGAGACATTATTCCATTCTAAATAATTAGCATTACCATGGCATACATCAATATAGTGGGGAAATGGTCATTGTTTGCTCATTAATAGTCATTTTGACATACAAATATTGGGTATTTCGACCCAAGAATTTTTGAGAATGAATAAAATAGAATATTTAACTTGTTACAATAATAAATATACTAGGAGAATCTCTCCCAAATAGCACAATATCTCACCCAAAGCGCAATCCATCCATGAGCAAGAATATGCCATAAAACCTGAAAAATGGTTGAGAGAAAGTGTTGCAATAGAAGGAACCGTGATATGCCATGTATATTACACCTAAAAATACAATTTCATTAAAGCTCCATGAAATACCTGAGTGGAATATCCAAACACTAACTTGGATGGGAATCTTTCACCCTCGAAATTGGCTAAGGCAAGAAACTAGTCATCCGTTGGCTCTCTCAATTCACAAATGAAAATTTCTCAAATGATCAAAAGATATTCTCTTGGTTGATTCCTGTATTTTATAAACATACTTAGCCTTATAAGGTTACCAATCCACCGACAAACTCAAGCCAATTCGAATTATGGTGTGTGCTCATGATTTTCCATGTGTCCTCCCTTTCCTAGCCTTCCATCTTCCCCCAATTTGAGTAAGAGCCCATTGAGCTTCACCAACTCACATGAGAACCATATTTGATGCTATATTTCGACCTGAAATGTTAGATATGTCATATGTCAGCCTTCAGATCTAATTTGTTTCATAGGGGTCATAGAATCTTCATCATTATTGCCATAGAGCTAGGGAATCTAGTCCAAGTGTCTCACTAGCTCCAAAATGACTCTTCCTCTCCCATGTAAGTTACATTTCCTTCCAAATTCAACCTATGATGTGTATGGACAAGTGTATTAGCCTTCTAACTCATCCAAGAACATTTAATATTTCCATGGTTTCGAAATTGCAAGAGGAGGATGCCATGGGGCACACAATTTCTAGCTTGTGTGGGCCCCATAGTCTCCATGTGTTTCCATGCTCCATTGCCACTTCAATTTTATCTTGTATTTATTTAATAAGATCCATTTTTAAATATTTATTCCATTCTAATGTCTGAACATAATTTATTAGCTCCCTTATTAAAATTCCAAATGTATCCATCCAACCTAGGGAACTAGTAGGATTGACGGAATTGTCCTGTTATGCAATTATAAAAATGGGGAAATTACACCATTAACCCGGGTGAACTAGTAAGAGAGAGAGTTGGTATGCAATTTGTGATTTGGAGTCCCAATTTAGAGACTTCCTATCTAGCATGTGCTGGAGTGCTAGAATGGAATTGAATACTGCTCGAGGGACTGTTAACTCAGAGAAGAGAGATTTTTCCTAGCATTGTGCAAGTTGAAGGGGAAGGATAATTGAGGATTGGGATAGCCATGGAGGGGATTTAGGTACCAGTGGCTTGCATGAGATATTAAACCGAGTAATTAGGATTAACTTTTGTACTGGTAGCTTCAAATTAGGGTGGCCTGTCAAAGTAAGATTTGGCTTGACAATGCCTATGTCTAGGAGGAATGTCCTTAACTTCATATCCAGTGGTTGAACATTAAGATAAGTTCCTTATTGTGTATGGAAATGTTATGGTTCAATATATTTTATTTACTGTTCTCGATTTAGTGGTTGTATTTATATAAATGCATTGAATTTATTGGCATGGAATGTGTGTGTTATGTTTGAATAGTCTGTAAATTATAATGAATACATAAAATGTTTTAGGCGACCATGTTTATTTATTTTCCATTGCGTGATTGAACAAAATTAAAAAAAATGAAAATGCGTATGAATTTTAAATTCATATATGGAAATTGAATACCCCATGGTCTCCATGGTTGATTGAGGTTTTCAGGTATGTTATAGATTGGAATCAAAGCCCAAGTTTGTGGCATTGGGACTGCATGGGATGACTTTGAAATTTATAGGTAAAATTACAGGTTGTGCACGACGTGCATGATAGAAATTAAATTGATAGAATATTGGGAAAACAATGTAGAATCCATCGATTGTAGAAAATTCAGAGTGGTAATCAAATTAATGAATGGTTTTTCGAATGATTTGGTCGAATTCAGAGAGAAGTGGTGGAGAATTCTTTTGTTTTGAGTAGATTCAGATGAAGTCACAATTTACATGAAATTTGTTTAACAAAATTTCTTACATAAATTACTAGTTTAGAGTGCTCATATTTGGTATTTAGAAATAACAGGGGAGTTGGTGATAAATAAAAGTAGGAATGGAAGATTCAAGTTTTCATAACTTGAACAAAATTCTACATTGGTGTCAAAATTTTCAATTATGTCAAGTGATGGAACTTTACCAGTAAGAGAAAAATGCAAGAGTGCACGATTTTGTTGGTTGAAATAAATATTTATAGTAATGAAAGGGCCAGTTGTAATCTAGACTAGCCACCTATGTAAGAAGAATTTCTCAGGCATAAATTTCATAAGTCACTTGTTGAAAGGTTGAAATTTTGAAAATTTCATGTGGACCCCATAAGTGCCATGTGGGTAGTGTGACATGGTGGTGCTACATGGACCTAGGATGGGGTGGAACTTCCACTTGGATATATAGAGTAACGTGGACCAACCACATCAACCATGTGTTAACTTATGGGCTAGGCATTAAAGAAATCGTTAGCACCCAAAGGCTAGATTCCAATATGAAGGTTTGTTGTAGCTTAGCACATCGGTGCTAGACTCACAAACCATGTGACTAGTGGATGAGGACCAGGGTCTTGGTGGAAGGGTGGATAAGTAACATTGATGGATAAGATCAGGCGCCTGCAATCGACGGTTGTGGTGCATAACGCATTGACATCATGCAACACTCGTTAACAAGGGATGGGGGATCTGTTGGAGGAAAAATAGCAAGTACACGCATTGATTTTTTATGATAATGGCTACACAAATATTTTTTAGAAACATCCTTCCTCACGACTCATTACCTCCTCTAGTAGGTAAAACTGCTCATGCATTTTCGCTCTAGGAAAAGTTGATGTGATGACTTGGGGGGTGGGAGTGTGACATGGATAAATCACAAGATGACATGAACGAAAGTTGGAAACATCAACAAACACACATCAACACCTTTCCAGATCAACATCTTGACACATTAGTGGAAAAAATTATGAAACTTAAAAAAACGTTTGGAGCATAAATCCCATTTTGGACATAACAAGAGAAAATTATGTTGGAATTTGATGAGACTTGTGGAATTTCGACGCTATTTTTTGAGTCCATAGGATTTTCAGTGAGGGACATGGCCCCATTTTGCTTAATTTCTACATAAATTTGGATTTAGTGGGTTTTGAAGGTGTGTAGACCGAGGATAGATGGGGCCCCGATTAAGGCCCAAGTCATTATGGTGTATTCGTGACCCAGGAACATAGATTTCTATGGATCCATAAATCCAAATTAAAAAATATGTGATGTTGGGAGATTAAAAAAAAGGTCAAAATACACTATTTGGGTGCAAGAAAGGGCCATTTTTGAAAACTTGAAGGAGGCAAAAGTGGCCCAATAAATTGTAACCAGAAAATTTTCTGATTTCAACATTTTTCCTACTCATTGATTTGAACTAATTTATTTAGATGATTTTTTTCTAGGAATGTTTAGTTTGGGGGATAGCAGTTTTCAGAGAAAATTCGAAGTCTAGAAAAGTGCAAACATTAAAATCTGATAAATCGTGATTCCAAAATTTTATAAAATTGGATGGGAGTATCAGATTTGAACAATGAGAGTTCCAAGAACTCACCATCTTATGGGATAGAAGTGCTCAATATTAAATTTATTCCATTTTTCTATCAATTTTCTTCTTCAGGTCTCAGAAATTGGTCCTTTAGAATAATTGTCACGACACGAACAATGCAAAATTGAGAAAAATTAATGATTTTGGATATTTGTAACTTTTAGTTCTGAATTTCGAAATGGAAATGGGAGTAGTCACTGGAAATATTATCATAAGGATTATAAATATAAAACAAGCTTCCATAATTAAGCAATACAAATCCTTCCAGGAAATGAGAAGACATGGACCTATAGGCCATATTTGACAAAATTGTCAAATGATGGCTTTTCAATATATATAGATATGGAACTTTTATTTATTTTTTAGAATTAAATTTTGCTTATCAAATGCAAGCAGATGAACACATTGTAGTTACAATTTTGAATTAAACATAGTCAGATGACCAATTTTCAGAAAAAAAATATAGAACAGTAAAATGGAAGAAGGGGAGCTTCTATACAACCATGGAGAAGATGCCATAGGTGAATTAATTAGTGTGAGAAATGTAGAAATAGAAAAAAATGGGCACAAAGAAGATACAAATCCAAAAGAATTTACGGAAACCATGAGAAGTATCAAGATGGAGGTACAAATTTACAGGGTAGATAATGAGAGGTTCTTGAGGGCCCAAGAACAATAAAATGAGTTAAACTCTCAGCTGGCGTAGAGTCTAAATAAACTACATAGGTTGATGAAAATGGGCTCAACCTTAATTGAGGAGGAAGAAGGAAGAAAATACTCAAGGAAGAGATCACATGAGAAATATGAACATTCTAAAAGTGCTTCCATGTGTTATAAGAAGCACTACTCAACACACTATGTAGGTAGAAATCCATATACATTTATATGAGAGTTCTGGTAGCAACCCGTAAATGTATCCAATCAAGCATCATAAAATAAGGCATGAGGAAGATGACTTGCAAGGGGAAATTATTAAAGTTAAGCCACCCACATTTGATGGTGAGAATAGGAAGGGGGAATATGTTTAAGCTTGGTTGTTGGGAATGGGGAAATATATCCATCTACATAATTACTCCTCTAACATAGAATCTAGGATCTCATGGAGGAAATTCAAGAAGTACTTCCAAAAAACCTACTTGTCATAACATTATTATGATAAGAATATGGAAGAGTTCTTTAACTCAAGTTGAGAAACATGAGCATGGATGGATATGAAAAGAAGTTTCTATAACTACTAAGATATGTTGGGTTTATGAAGGAGTACAAGGTAAAAATAAAAATGTTTCTAAGCAGTTTGCCTTCATTTTAAAAGGATAAATTCAATATGATGAACCCAAGACTCTTGAAGAAGCAATTCGAAAGGCTAATTACATGTATGATCATAACAAAGGAATCACATTTTTTAGAAATATTGGAGAGATAAGATGAAGGATAAGAAATATGAAAGGAAGAAAGGGTTTAAACCATGTTTCTTTAAGCACCAACATGATTCATATCATCAAAGTAATCCAACTCGAATTGGTCCTAGGATGACATAATTTGTTGGAAAAGGAACTAGGCAACAAGTAAAATGTTGGGGATGTGAATGAAACCATATGTATAAATATTATCCACAAAGGGGAGATAGAATGATAATTGTGCAAAATTCACAGGAAGCAAGTACTATGGAGGATGTAGGCAAGGACATTCCTAGAATATATGCAGCATTGGACAACACATAGGTATATCATCGGTCCAACATGAGTGAGGTTGAAGGTAAAATTTCCAATCAACTTATTACTATTCTAATTGATTTTGGAGCAAGTCATAGTTACATTTCTCCTAATTTAGTTGAAATATTTCAGCTAAAGAAAGTAAGCATGATAGAACATGGATGGTTCAGTTGGATACTTGAACAAAAATGAAAATAAATGAATTAGTAAAGGGTTGTGAATTGGATATGAATGGACTAGGAACTTTTGAATATTTGAACATAATACCACTTGGTCATATGATGCGATGGACTGGTTAGATGCACACCATGTGATATTAGATTGTCATAACAGGTCATTTACTTTCATTGATGGTGAAGGACAACAAAAGATAGTGAAAGGAATTTCAAGGCCTATTTTCATAAGATAAATTTCATCTTTGCAATTAAAGAGTTGCTTCAGAAAAAGGATTTCAGCTGCATGCAACTCATGTGAAAGAATCGGAAAAGTGTAAAAGCCCAAGTTTAGATGATTTTCCAATATTGCAATATTTTGTAGATATGTTTAAAGAAATACTAGGATTTCCCAAAAAAAGATATTGATTTCTATGTTGATTTGATGCCTAGGGATAGCCCAGTTTGTAAGGTTCCATACAAAATGAGTAAACATGATTTAAAATAAATACAAATGCAGTTGTAAGAATTGTTGAAGAAAGGGTATGTACACCCAAGTGTGTCTCCTTGGGTAGCACCGATACTATTTGTAAAGAAAAAGGATGGCACTCTGAGGTTGTGTATTAACTTTAGACAATTGGAAAAGGTCAATGTGAGGAAGAAATATCCACTTCCTAGATTTGATGACTTGTTTGATCAACTCAGAGGAGCAAAGAGTTTCTCGAAGATAGATTTGATATTTGGTTATCATTGGGTGAAAATAAAAGGTGAAGACATTAGCAAGACATATTTTAGGACTAGATATGGTCATTATGAGTTTGTGGTTGTACCATTTGGGTTAAAAAATGCACCATTTACATTTATGTTCTTGATGAATAGGATATTCAGAAAGTATTTAGATAAGCTTGCCATTGTATTTGTGGATTGCATTTTTATTTATTCAAAATCATAATAAGAGCATGAGGAACACTTGATATTGGTACTACAAGTGTTAAGCAAACACTATCTTTATGCCAAGATAAGTAAATTTCTTTCTATCAGAGGTAGATTCACTACTTGGGACATATAATCTATAAACAAGGAATATAAGTGGATCAAGAGAAGAGAGAATCTATTATGAGATGGAATAAACCCATGAATGTATCAAAAGTAAGGTAATTCATGGGATTAGTGGGATACTACAAAATATTTATATAAGGATTCTCCAAAGTGGAAAATCTAATTACATCATTGCAGAAGAAAGCAGTCAAGTGTCAGTGGACACCACAGCGCGAATAAAGTTTCCATAAATTAAAGAGATTTCTCACTAGTACACCAATTCTCAACATTGCTGATCCAAATGAAGATTTTGCTATATGTACATATGCTTGTTGAGAAGGAATTGTTGGAGTCCTTATGCAAAATGGACATATTATTTGTTATGAATCAAGAAAGACTAAATAGCATGCGAAAAAGTATGTCACACATGACTTGTAACTTGTTGCTAATGTGCATGCATTAAAGTTGTGGATACATTGTCTTATGTGAAGGAAATGTGAGTTGAGAACAAATCATAGCAGGTTGAAATATTTATTTGAGAAGCAAAATTTGAATGCAAGACCAACAAGATGGATGAAATTTCCATGTGAGCTTGATTTTGATATCAAATGTATTAAAGGAAAGGAGAACAAGGTTGTTGATGCACTTAGTACAAAAGTTCATGCTATGCATGCTTCAACCATTAGTATGTGCAAATTAGATTTAAAACCATATTTTTAGAAGTTGTCATATCAAATGAACATTACCTTCAGGTAAAACAAGAATTACAACAGGAAAATATACAACAAAAATATGAAGGTTACAGGTTGGAAGACAATGAAATTCTTACATACAAAACAAGAGTTTATGTTCCTAATTAAGTGAAATTAAGGAAATTGATAATGAATGAGATGCATAATGTACCATATGCATGGAATCTTGGATACAAAAAGAAAATTATAGTATTTTTGGCCAAGAATGAAGAAAGATATTGCTGATTATATAACAAGGTGCATTGAATGACAAAAAGTAAAGGTTGAGCATAAACATCCCACATGATTACTTCAACCATTGCCAATACCTGAATGAAAATAGGATGTGGTGACCATTAAATTCATCACTAAATTTCCCAGTTCAACAAAGAAACATGACTCCATCATGGTTGTGGTGGATAATTTAACTAAAGATGCTCAATTTATATGAGTCAAGTCAATTCATAAGGAAACTAATATATCATAAATTTATATGAAAGAGATTGTCAGGTTACACGGGATACCAAAGGAAATAGTTTTAAATAGAGATCTAAAGTTTACTTCAAAATTTTGGAAGGGATTATTCAAAACATTTGGAACAAATATGAATTTAAGCACAACATATGACCCATAGACATATGGGAAGACTGAGAGAGTCAATCAATTTATTGAGGACATGTTAAGAAAGTATGTGATGTATCAACCATCAAAATGGGAAGAATACCTATATTTGCTAGAATTTGCATACAATAATGGATATCATGCTTATTTAAAGATGATCCCATTTGAATCCTTGTATGGAAAAGGTGCAATACTCCAATAAATTGGGACAATATAGTTGACAGGGTAATAATTGGGCTAGAAATACTCAGAGAGCTGGAAGAGCAGAAGGTAAAAATTAGGCAAAATTTGAAAGTGGCACGGGACATACAAAAGTGTTATGCAGACAAAGAAAGAGAAGTAAAAGAATTTAAAGTGGGGGATCATGTGTTTTTGAAAGTTAGGCCAAAGAAGAGTTCCCTAAAATTGGGATTTTTTCCAAAGCTTGCAACCCGATTTTGTGGGCCATTTGAAATTTTGGATAGGATAGGAATTGTAGCTTATGCATTAGCATTGATTGTTTGTTTGTGTGTGCATAATGTATTTCATGTGTCTTTATTAAAGAATATGCGTCTGATCCTAACCTCATAATTTATTGGAATTTGATTTAGGTGGAATCGAAAGGAGATATTCCTATACAAACATTCCATATCCTCGATCGAAAAGTTACATTGCCGAGGAATAGGTCCATCAGATAGGTAAAGGTACAATGGACCCATTACAATCATGAAGAATCAATGGAGGCCCTTGAGGATGTGATATAGGAGGCATACTCACAACTATTTTGAAGTTTTGCTCAAAATTTTGTAAATGTACATAGTACCGATGATGCACTAAGGACACAACATAAATTAATGGGTATGGGAATGTAATATGCTAGTTTGAACCCGTAGTGTAAATTTGTAAATATTGATGTAAAAGGATAAAAGACAGAAACAAATGGTCGGGATGACCAAGACTATGTAATATGTACATTTTTTATATTAATATAAAAATATCTAAATGGATGCATAGGAAGATGGACGAAGAAGAGATGGGGGAATATAAATCCATAAGTGGGGAAGTGATAGTGGGTTTCAACTTATATACTTAGCCTTATACATTTAAACCAAGTTATTTAACCATGACTAAGATCCATGCTTTATTAAGCTTTAGTTAATCATCCTAAGAAAAGATTAAGAAGGGAAAAGTGGTTCCATGTGGAGGGGGCACGTGGAAATGTGAAATATGCCTATAAAAGTGAGTTTTCAAGCTAGAGAGGGGTTTGATTCCTCATTCTTCCATGATTTGAATTCCATTCCACTCCTTTTACATAACCCTTGGAAAGTCGTAGCCTGCTACTATAACAGAGAATGAAGATTCTTCCTCTGCTGAACATGTAACCCTGGTATATTAGTGAGAGAGAGACCTGGGCTGCAACTTGTGCCCTGGAGTCCCAATTCAAATACATCCTTTCTAACCTATGTTGGATCACCAAAAGGGAAATGGAGGTTTCCCGAGGGACTGCTAACTCAGAGAAGAGATCTTGTTCCCGATGTTGTGTAGGTTGATGGGGGAAGAAAATTGAGGATTGGGACAATTGTGGAGGGGGTTTCAGTACCAGTGGGTTGCATGAGAGATTCAACAAAATGAGGAACTGAGGGAGAGATTTTCCATTATGGATTGATAGCCTTAGCTCAAGGGAATCCTTTCAAAGCAAGATTTGTCTTGATAGTGCCTGTGCATGGGAGGAACCTCCTTCACATGCAACCCATTGGTGAACATTAAAATACGTACTTTATTGTGTATGGAAATGTTATGGTTCAATATATTTTATTTATTGGTTGTAATTATATAAATGCATGGAATTAATTGGCATGGAATGTGTATGTTATGTTTGAATGGTCTGTAAAATATAATGAATGCATAAAATGTTTTGGATGACCATGTTCATTTATTTTTCGCTGTGTGGTTGAACGGAATTGAAAAAAACAAAATTGGGTATGAATGTTAAATTCAAATATGGAAATTGAGTGCATGTTGGTGTCCATGGTCAATTGAGGTTGTTGGGTACATTACATAGGTACTGTTGGTATACCATATTACATAAGGAACAAATTTTCTCCTTATATTAGAAGAATCACCCTCTTAACCAACAATATATTATTTTCCACCTATAAATTCTACCTTTTATAAGAAAACAAATTCAATTCTACATTTTATAAAAAAAAACAATTTAGATAATGACTTAGAACACAATATTTTTAGTTTAAGAAACAAAGATACTAACCTCTTTCTAAGAGATTTCCTCTTGCTTGGAGACTTTAATATATAACAAGTAACCGAGTTGTTATCCTAATAAACATCCCCAATCATTTCCCTTTATGGTTAGATGAATTCTTTGATATAACTAGAAAATACAAATGAAACCGTAAAGATTTAGGTGACAATCCCCTTAGTTTTGAGCTACTCAAGCTTTGTATTTCTCAAGACTTCATAGTTTACAATTTTTTAATGAAGTGGTATAAATCCAATTCGATGACTTCTACTCATGACGTACATTAATAGATTATCTTATATTTGATATCTGTATATATAATCAAATAGTTAATTTTGACATCCTAGGCGAGCATGATAAGGACTTAGATCATAGACCCTTAATCCAAAATCTAAATAACACCATACATAATAATTCTATATGAAAAAAATACAACATTGAAATTAGTCACTTAATCTCGAGAAAAATTTAGTCATTGGAACAAGTACAATATTGTGGTAAATTATACCATATCACCTTGAAGGGTGCTAGGTGCCTCAACATTATTGAAGGTTTGAATGGTTGGTTGATGTATTTTACTAATTATAAGAGAGTTAGGATTGTGATGGGTGTGGCTTAGGGATGGAATTGAAGAATTATCTCATTCCCAATGACAGAACAATGGTTTCATTTTCCTCATAAATTTTGTGGCTAGAATCCAAGCTCAAACAAACTCTTCAGCTAGTTCAAGTATCTTTTACCACACCAATAGTCACAAACATAATATTTCTAGTGAATCACAATTGAATGGAACATTTGAGAGTTTGTCTCAACAATTTTTAGTTGGAAGGAGGGAGTAAGGAATCTCTACAAGCTTCATAAATCAGGGTTTAAATAATGAAGTAAATTCAGGGCCTAGTAGAAGAGAGAAATTACCCCATTGTGCATAGATAACACAAACCTATAGATCTAGCTAAAAGATGCCAATCAAGAGGTAGATGGGGTTGGGGAATCTATTTCATGGAGGATCAAGTTGAATTAGTTTGAGGTTGGATTATACAAATGAAATGCCCATAAAAGAAGATGATGTACAAATCCATAGCCTACATATTGATTCTCCCATATCAATGATAGTAATTAACAAGGTACAGCACCTAGTACAATAGATGAAAATGGGGAAAAAGAAGAAATAGATATGAGAAACATAATTCCCTCCAAATCAAGAAAATACGACCTTGAATCTGCAAAGTCTAGATCCAACCACAATAGTATCCAAGCAAGTAAGGGAGAAGCTATAAGAAGTGATCGATCAATCTAAAGGGATTGACAAAGTCACAAAAATTGGATGTAACTAGTTAAGTAGCGAGAATGATAGTTAGAATCCATCTATGACATATTTAAGCAACTATAATAGGGATTAGAGAAAAAACTGTACTTGCTCATCTGGGATAAAAAGCTGCATGACATACAAAATTCCAAACAAGAACTAGATGAAGTCCATCAATTTAGTAGCCTCTATCCAGTCCCAATTGCATCAAATTATACATGATTTGTGCTTGACACTTCAACTTCCTTCAACAAATGTAGCAATAGAGGTAATCAAAATGGGTCGGGCTTGTTTAAGGGGCATGAACCCAAATACTCAACACCGTCTATGCCAATGTATAATTGGTAGGATTAAATATCTTGGTTGATAAATGGTCAACGTAGTTGTAATATTTTGTAGGGTTCAAAGGAAAAGTTTTTGAAGTGATCCTAGAGTTGGGCCCCTCATTTTAAAATGAAGCAGCCTCAATACATAAGGAAGAGACAAAAGATTTCAAATGAAGCAAGGCCCATGGTAGTTGACTTGAGTGTGAGTTAATAGGTCTGGTTGGGGCTTGTTGGGTCTCTCATTTTGAATCTAGATTTTTGAAGAACAGCGGCAATATTGAGGAGGATAGGGTAGCACAAGAGAAAAAAAACATACAAAGAGCACTGGCATTTAACGTTGACAAGGACTGAGATAATAAGAAGATCGCAAGTGACCAAGGAAGAGGTGAGAAAAAGAGGACAACATCCGGAGAAGAAGAGGGAAAAGAATGTGGGTTAGATTAAGTGAGAAAATAATATATATGGAAACGTTTTGTATGTAACTTCTCACCTATGAGTAAATATTATTTACTCTAAAGAATTAGACATATAATATACAATTAATTTTGTGATATTAGATAGTTAAAAACTTCTAATAAATAGTTGTTGGTTATTAGATAATCATTGTTGTATAATATTTGATGGAACGGATCATTACCATAGAGAAGTGTAAAGGAATATTTCACATAACATTAGTCATAATATTTCAGACATGTACTTGATAGTTAGTATTTATCTTATCCGATTGCTTTAGCTCGCATTTTGTGATATTTAATGTTGATTTTTTTTTTTTTTAATGTTCTTTATACAAATTAAATTTGGGAAAACAATCCCGTGTACTATGATTTCTATAAAATATAATTTTATATAATTTTTACAAATTAGAAATGATAACATTGCTTCACATTATTACATTTATACATTTACCTGGTTCCAATTCTAATTTTGGTGAGGATGGTTATATTTTTATTAATATTTAATTTTTTATTTATTAATCCTTATAGTAGGTAGAGATTATTGTTTTTGTTTTGTTTTATTTTATTTTTATGTTAATACATTTACATTTAATGATTTTGAATGTGCAAAGTGTAATCAAAGTTTTATTTATTATATATATATATATATATATATATTAATTTTAATTTATATTGGTATTTTTTCAAAAGTTGATTAGTGTTGTACCATAGAATACAGATTAAATAAAAAGAAAAAAAAACTCATGCATGGAGCTAGGAAAGGAAGTTTTGTTTTTTTGTTTTTTTTCATAATTTTGTTCCATATTACTATACTGTATACAATAAAATTTGGAACATTCCTTCTACTTTAGGATAGGATCCCATACTATCTATTGGAAACATCCATACCTTTCAACACTCCTTTCCTTTCATTTCTCAACCCTCAATGCCATCAATGATATTTGGTGGAGGCTTTAGATAAATTGTATTTATTATCTCAACAATAATGCTAAATACCATGTATCTGTGTAAAAAAAATAACTTTATCAAACAATGAGCACCCACATAAATTATGATGACAAACTACATTGCAACTACGTGGTGTGCAATTATAATCTTTGAGTTCATCCATAGACTACCCTTTTTTTCTCCTATAAATCCCGTGCCTTCTCGTCCAAATCTTCAACCCATGTCTATTTATTATCTCAAATAAAATAGTGTAATATCAAGTTTTTCTAAATTATTGTAATATCAAGTTTTTCTAAAATATTGTAATATCAAGTTTTTCTGTGAATATTCTATAAATGTGACAATGGCTCTTGTTGAATTTGAGATCAAGAAGGAAAACACCACTGTAGTTAGAGGAGACAGAGCTTTGGAGAAAGTCATGGTTATTATGGAATTGCATTGCCTTTCAAGTGGCCTCACTATTGTTAAGGATTAAACACCCTTGTAACCTAGGGTTTGGGGTTACCAACTTACTACTAACCTTGCAGACAATCAGCTTTAATAGAGTACATGAAAGAAATAGGAAGAAATTCTTGACTCACCTGATTATCGATGGTTGATCCAAGCTTGATATTCTTTCGCTCTGCTTCTCTCCAAAGCTTCCAGGGATGCACCTCCTTCACCTGCAAAGAGCAAATTCTCCAAGTACAATCTTATACATGTATATATGAGAGGTTAGATAAATAATATATCTAGTGCATAATCAAATATGTTCATCAACCATGATACATGAAAGAGACTCAACACAATGTTGGAAGAAGAATTGTCTTTATTAACAATTAGTGAATGAGATAAGAGTACAACCCAGCTTTTGAGACAAGGACTCCTCTGCAACCAAAGGACTCTGAGTTTTGCTGCTCCAAGACTTCTGAAGATATACCACCAGCATAACTTTGCTCTCCAAACTTGATTGATTAATGCCCTCCCCAAGGCCTCTATTTATACTTTGGGAAATAGAGTGGTTTCGAAGGTTGAGGAGGTTGAAACAGTTAGGGTAGTTGATGATTAGGACGGACCCAACTAATCTCCATTAATCGTGATTTATATTTTTTAATGTCGAATCAAGATGTACGTGACTATTGAAACCCGCATATGACACACGGGTTGCTTAAAGGAAACCTGCATACGTTGATGTACACGGGTTGCAATGTAGATAGTTGCATACAGTACGCGAGTTGCAATGAAGATAGTTGCGTACGTACGTGAGTTGCAATTAGGATAGTCATGTACGCAACTCAACACTTAAAAAAATAATATGGCAAGCTGGTTCAAGGGTAAATGCATCCCATGTCATGCCCATCTATAGTGATTTGGAAAACTTCAATCCTAAGATGTCCTTTTGTGTACCAACATAAGGAATGTCGGCACTCGGACGGAGAAGTGCCATTTGGGTTGATAACAGATGCCACCTAATGTGTGAGTTCAGAGGGAAACAATGACCGAAATACATTATAATCATTATCTTGGAGATCTTAGAAGTCCAATGGAGTAGAGTTAGTACCTGAAACAAATACATAATAATGTCATATACAAAGTCATATCTGAGGATGCTATGTTCAATATATTGGAACACTAGCTCCTTTACAATATTTGAGTACATCATATACTACGGGTACATGACCACGTATATTACAAAGGTGGATCGAAGCCACAATATACAATAATGACGAGTCTTCAAAAATCTAGAAGTTGTGTAAATGACCACAACATAATCTTGCACAACTTAGTCCATAGATATGAACCTAAGGTCTTCATAAAAAAATCCCAAAGAACCAGTACAATCCAAGCCATGTGAATAGATGTTATTTGAAGTCGAACATGGATAAGATTCAACAGATTGTCAACCAATAGGTGATAATCGACAATTGAAGCAAAGGAATTCACCAATAATGAAAGTGAATCCTAAGGTACGATCATAAAAAACTGTAGGTCTTCATCATTAGGAAGTGCTGATGCGAAACCATACTGTGATGAGGAAGGCAATAGATCCTCCAACGGATCACAAGAGTGACTAGGAACTGGGTAAAGGAAGGGAAACACAAGTAATAATAGATAATACAATGATGGTATTAGGATATAGATTAGATACAGGATTTAGTCCTTGAAAAGTGAGCACGACACAGAGATGACCCAAGGCAGCTTTTAACTTTGCAGATAGTACAACTAGACTTATTTGTCATGTAGGAGACATGATTAGATTCCCCAGGTAGAACTGACAAGAGGAGGATTAAGAAACTCGAAGTAATAGCTGAACTAGAAGTGAACACTGAGACATGAGTATCGGGAAAGACAAAGGGTGCTATGTTCAAGGAAGACATGCTGCCATCAACTGAGAACCAAAAGAAAACTTCTTCCTTATCTTCCCTGTTAAATTTTAACGAGTCTAGGAAAGTCAACTCAAGCCTCTTTTCATTTTTGACAAGCTTTAAGAGAAGAGGGAATAATGCTTGATAGTGTCACTAATTCGTGGATTTTATGAGCCTTAACTAGTAAATGCTCACCTGGCGTTTTCATGTTCAGAGATTCTAAAAACTCTGAAGAAGACTCCAGGGGGGTCCTTTTTCGTCCAATTTAGTCTCCTGAGGTCGAAAAAGTATAAAACATACCACAGAAGAACTCTCTTAACTTCCGTAGAAGAAAAGGTGAACCTTTTTTATACTTAGTCAAGGAGGTCCGAAAAAGGTTAAATTACCACCTACCCAATGCTCCTTCGAGAGAAGCATATAGCTTTAGTTTTACGAGTGTGAAGGAAAGCAAGATCACTTGGAAAGATCCATTTGAGTACGAGAAATGGGGCTTACAACAATAAAATCGATGCTTTGTTCTTGGTGTTTAACGAGCATGACAAAGACATGAAGTACACTCGGAATCTTGTTCATGTTTAGGTCTAGAGCACGAAAAAGAGAAAACTGAGCTCATACCGGGTGTTCCTTTTCCATAAATTTAGTCCCTCAGGTCTGAAAAAGTGATAAACCTGTACCTGAGAATACTCTTCTCAATTCCATAGAAAAGAGAGTGATCCTTTCTCGTATTATTCCACATGGTCCGAGAAAGAGATAACTTACCACCAATGTGGATGCCCATTCACATATTCTAAACGAGCTTGAATGGACAATTTTACTTGGCAGTAAGGTGTATTTTGAGGAGTTAGACCTAGGCCTAAAGAAACTCTATAAGGGAGGGGAGTCTTATAAAGGGATATCTTGTAAAAAGAGACCAAAATGAGGCTCAATTTGGCATGAAAAATAGCTAAGAAGACTTCCCTGATCCTATGACAGTCGCGGCATGAGTATTGAAAGACAATAAGTAGGTTCTAAATGAGGATACTCATGGGAGGAAAGTCCTATCCACAGAGGAACAATGGTATAAACGAGGAACTAATGGTTAAAGATACCATAGTCTGTGGTCGAAGTGTTAATGCTAGGATTAAGATGGATTAGGTATAAATGCAGAATGCATGTGAAATGACCAAAAAACCATCCTATATGAGCGAAAAACAACTTAAAACGACCATAAACCTGTCACATGGAAGAAAAGATATGGCATTAGTTTAAAAAATATGAACTATAGGGCTAGTTTGAAAATAATTTTTCTATAAATAGTTCAAAGTATGAATAAAAACCTCACCATCTGATTTTTATCCAAAATAGACAAGTTTTACCTCTACCTTTGATTGCTCAGTGTGGACGATTTGGTGGACAATTCTCGAAACTGCAAGTGCCAGGTAAAACTACACTCCATGCTCTTTCATTTGATCCAAGCAATTTTCAATTTTGGGCCCAAAGTTTATGTTTTCAAGCGCCCTCAAAGCATGAACGCTGTGTACGTGGGTATGGTATATCAACAGTCATGTACACGCGTTCTATTCACAGGTTGCTTGAAGGAAAGTCACGTACAGTACGTGACTTTCCCAAAGGACAGTTGCATACACTGCGCGAGGTAGAAAAAGAATATATAGGGTCAAAAAATCAAATTTTTATATGAATCTAATGGTTTGAAATTGCTTGTTTACTAGATTGAAAGATGGTGCTTGAGTGGAGGGAGAGGGAACATGAAGACATGGACCAAGAAGCTCTACAAGATGCCCCCATAGTGAATGTTTTACATTAGAGTGGGTTATTGAAATTCTTCTGTACCTCACCTATGTGGTCAAATGTTTGCTTATTAGAGTTTTTGATACACTATTGGGATCACGATCTTGGCATGTTTGACCTTTAAGGTGAGTTTCTAGAGGTTACTTCGGAAGATGTCTATTTCATTTCCGGTTTATCACGACGGGGAGCTTCGATGAACTTGGAAGGTATCGGTAGAGGCGATGACCTTCTACGTGTACAGAACTATATAGTTGTATACTATGAGCTGGGCACTCAAAAGAGGGGTAGCTGCATCCCTATTGTTCACATTCACAACTTTCCTTTATAGGTATTGGCGAGCACTATAGTGAGGGTTGCAGGGTCATCATCACTTCACCTTGCAACTCAGAACCAAATGAGACTAGTAGTGGACTGTATACAGGGAGCTCTATATGACTGGTGTTCAGGAGTGATCCCAATAATGAGGAAACAACTCTCTGATTGCAAAAGAGGTAGGCGAAAGAATTTTGGTTATTCCAGCATGTGAGTAGCCTTTTTCTTTGAGAGGGTGCCAGGTTTGAGTCCTGCAATACCATTGCCAGTTTGTTCTTCCCATCAGCCTAGACTGAGTAGGTGGGGAGAGATCTTCCTCCGCCAGGGAGGTGGTGGATCGGTCCAGAGTGTCTATGACGACGACTTCTACTTTTGGTGGGAGCGACAGTTACCAGCCTTGGAGCAGTTTCCATATGATGGGTTAGATTTATGAGGTGATACTGACCTTGTCCTCCCTCCTGGAGGAGCATGGGGAGAGTCATGTATTTTTATTTTCAAAATTTTCAAAATTTTTATGAATTTTAATTATAAAGATATATACACATGTATAAGAGTTATAATCCTTTTAAAATGTCAAAATGCAGATATTGGACCAGTGCACCCTGCTGGGCATCCATGCATGTATGTGCGTCCTGTGTTGGGAGAGGACCATGGCTTGATTGGGGTTCTTGAGGGAAAGCTGGCCAGGCTTACCCAGAGAGTACCTACGTTACGCATTGATCATATCCCTACCGTCATGCAGGAGCTAGTGGTTGGTATACCACCTATCTGGATACGCCTTATGAGGTGCGTAGCGAGAGCATTACTTGTGTATATTGATGTTGTTGAGGTTGCTGAAGCCGAGGAGGCTGAAGAAGCCCGAGCGTAGGGTGATCAGGATGATCGGGGGGACCAAGATGGTCCAAGTGACCAGGGTGGTCAAGATTAGACTTAGGCTCATTTTATGGAATTTGATCCATGTTTTGTATATTTTTTGTATATTATACAGTTATGACTAGATCTGAGGATCTAAAACTCGACCTATTTATATGGACAGATATTCACACACATATATATATTTTGCCAGTTTATTTACAAATGTTTTTTATGTGTTTTTTTAATGAATTTTGATTTCTTGGAATATGATTGAATATAATAAACTCAAAATTTATTTCCAATAACCTAACTTGCATAAATTGACGTAGTAGAATATGGTTCCGCACCTGATAAGCTCGATTGAGCTGGGAAACCACCAGCCAAGAGTCAATTCGAACTTCTAGCTGGGTGATACCACGTGACAAAGCATTTCATAAAAGCTCAATGATAGCCCTGTATTCAGCCACATTATTGGTAGCAAGACCTAAGAAAGTGCCTCCTGAGGCAACTAACTGTCTTGAGGGCGAATAAATGACCCATGCAGTTGAAGCCAAATTACAAGTGTGGCGACTGGTGCCATTAGCGAAACCTATGAACCACTTGGAATACATCTATAACAACCAACAGATGGTATAAAAAACACAAACCGATGAACTATTGTACATAAAAATACATACAATAAAATACAGGAAAAAGTGCTAAGCCTACGCATAGTACTTTTTCAGGTAGAGCCCATTTCTAGGCTCAGGCAGCTTATTCCCTTCGAAATCAATCAATTCATATGCGCCCTTCTTTAACACCTTTGACACGACATAAGGTCCCAACCACATAGACCTGAACTTTCCTACCCCTAGGGGTTCTTTGTCTTGATCCCAGAGCAAAACAAGCTCCCCTTCAGAAAAAATTCGAGGCTTGACCAATTTATCGTATTGGATTTTTACCCTATTTTTATGAGCTTCATTTTTTGTTAGCGCATCTCTACGCTTCTCATCTAGATTTTCTAAATGTAATAGACGTTCTTCTAGCTCAGTCGTATCAGGTAACACATGAATAACAATTTTGAAGGACGAGATTTCGCATTTGAACGGGGTAAATGCTTCCACTCGATGAATGAGTTGGAAAGGAGAAAAACCTGTAGCAGTTTTCACATTGGTTCGATATGCCCAAAGTGTAGGATACAACATGATGTGCCAGTTGGAATGGGATGCATTAATAGTACATTTGAGAATAGTCTTCAAAGTTTTATTAACAGCCTCGACTTGACCGTTTGCTTGAGGATAGAATGAAGATGAATGTTCTTGTCTAAAACTTAGCATAGTGGTCAATTCAGTCATCATACTATTTTGGAAATGATTGCCATGGTCAATGAAAATCACCTTAGGGATACCGAATCATGCAATAATTTGGTTGAAAATGAAAAAATGCTGTAGTTTCCCCATCAGCTTTAAAGGTGGGCATTGCCTCTGCCCATTTCGTGAAATAATCTACAGCAACAATGATATCTTTGTGCCCCCCAGCCGAGACTGGGTTACACGTCACGTAATCTATCCCCCACTTCATGAAGGGGCCCACTGAGATGATGGGAAATAACGGAGCAGGATGCGACCATATCTTTCTAGTGTAAAGCTGATAAGGATGACAACGCTTCATGGCTTCCACACAATCCTTAAAGACCATGGGCCAGAAATAACTGGCACGTAAGATCTTCTGGGCTGTTGCTAACCCAGATAAATGAATCCCACATGCTCCACTATGGGCATCATTTAGGACAATATCTACTTCTTCATGGGTAAGAAATCGACGCAAAACAGAATCTACCCCCCTATGATATAAAGTATCTCCAACAATGAGGTAGTTCTTAGCATGTACGCGAAGTTTACGTCATTCTTCCCACGAGAAGGTTGCAGGGTACTTCAAAGTCTGGAGATAGATAAGTATATCTCCGTACCAGGGATCATAGGTGGAAATAAAAAAGATATGCTCATCTGGGAATGAGTCTTCTTCAGTGGCTACATATTCCTCTACTAGAAATTCTGCAACGAGCTCAGCAAAAACTAAGGATTTGGCGGATTTGGCGGATTGAAAATCCAAGTCAAACTCTTGGAGAATGACTATCCATTTGTTGAATTTTCCTCCAACTATCCATTGAGGCAAAACATATTGAAAATGATTAACATCCACCACTACCGTCATGGTCCTCAGTAAGATGTAGTGACGCAACCTCTGAATAGCATACACAGCTGATAAGGCCAACTTCTCAACGTGGGAATACCTAAGTTCAGGTCTGGCTAAAGCACGACTGAGATAGTAGAAAACATGCTCTTGGAGCTTATTGTCCTCCTAGACTAGTATTACCCCTCTGGTCAACTCAGATGAAGCTAGATACAATATAAAATCCCTAGAGTAATCTGGCGGACGCAATAACGATGCCGACAACAAAGTTTTTTTTAATGCCTCGAATGCGAGTTGTGCAATTTCATCCCATACAAATGGGGTGTCATGTTTTAACAGGTGCATGAAACCTTTAGTAATATTGGCATAATTTACAATAAAAGGTCAAAGGAAATTGGACTTCCCCTATAGGCTCTGAAGCTACCTGATAGAACGAGGAGGAAGAAGATTTACGATGGCCTCAACTTTCAAAGGATCCACCTGAATGCCTTTGTTAGAAACAATGAATCCGAGTAGTCTCCCTGACTTGACACAGAAAACGCACTTGTGGGGATTCAAGCGAATTTTGCAGTATCTGCATCATTCAAAAATCAAACGCAAGTGATATGGGTGATCGATCCTCTTACAAGAATGTGTGGGTAGATCATCAAGGTATGGTTCAATAATGGCTTTAATGTCATGAAAGGAAAAATTCATTACCTGCTGAAAGGTTGCCCCAACATTTTTCAATCCAAAGGGAATTTTATTGTATGTGAAGGTACCCCAAGGACAAATAAAAGTTGTTTTATGTTGGTCTTCCGGTTTAATTTGGATTTGATTATATCTGGAGAAACCATCCATAAACAAAAAGACTTCACTTCCCACGCAAGCATCAATAATTTGATCTATAAATGGCGTGGGATAGTTGTCCTTAGGATAGGCTTTGTTTAGATCTTGAAAGTTAGTACAAATGCATATATTCCCTTGATTTTTGTCAACAAGAATAGGGTTGGATACCCATTCTGTCAAAGCTATGGGATAAATGAAACTGGCTTTCAGCAGTTTCTCAACTTCAGCCTTCACTACCACCGCTTTACGTGGGTTGACAGGTCTCAACTTTTGTCAAACAGGTCCAGCGTCAGGGTATGTTTGGATTTTGTGCTCGACTATTGATGGATCAATTCCTAGCATCTCCTCATATGACCAGGAAAAAACATTGCGAAAATCCTTAAACAAGGCCGTATAGATCGCAATCTCCTTCGAAGAGCAGTTTGCGCCGATTTGTGCATTTTCCACAATGTTTGGATTTACAAAGATGTTGATAGGGATTGTAGTGGAAATGTTTGCCATATTCCCCTCAACAAACATTCCTTCCCTTGGTAAGGGATTAATAGGCGTATCAACATCACCTACCAGTCTCATTTGGAACTCCTGGTTCTCTATCCTGCTTAACTCTGGAAGAAAATAGGATCGATGGTGAAGATCTTCGCAGATCTTATCTCGTCTGCACATGGCTTCCAGAATGGCTTCATCCGAAGGTAAAACCATATCTAAGCAAGCTCTAGAATGCAAAGAGTTATTTGCCCAAGCAGGCAAATAGGATTCTTCCAGTTCCTCTTAGACTGCGAGAGGGACCAGAATGGGATCAACAGCGGTATCGAAGATAGCTTGATAAGCCACTTCCGCTGCCGATAAGGGCACTTCAGGTTCATGATGGGAAGGAAGAACCCAAGGATCAGTCCTATCAACAACTGTCGCTAAGGACTTCCCCACACTAGTAGAACCTATATAATTAATTAGAGCTGGAAAATCAAATGTGCCCATCAATGATGCGTACATTCCAGCCCCTAAGCTCTTTGAAGCAGGTATAACCTAATCAACCAATGGTATGGTGGACTCGTTAGTTTCCATGCGGCCTTTTCGAGTAAAATTGAGTTGGTCAACAGTAACCAACTTCCCTTCATGTGGAAACACTACCACCTGAAAAATGGCTGATGCAATAGCAGACATGGCGTAAGTCCAACTTCTCCCCAAGAGCAAGTTATAATCCAAAGGTGCATCAATCGCCTCTACCTCAACAGACACCGCTTTCCTTGCCAACTTAATTTTGAAAGCTGGTAGGATACCATGCAGACGGAATGACCTTCCGTCGAAGGTACTAAGTAGGGTGTTCGATGGAACCAACTCTGGGGATCCAAGAGCTTTCCAATAAGACAGGGACATAACACATGTAGAAGCACCCTCGTTGAAAACTATCCTTCCAATGGTCTTTCCACCGTGGATGACATCTATCGATAAGGCTACATGATATGGTAGGTGAATTTTAACATCAGACAAATTAAATTTCACCATGAGACTCGATGAGTCCATACTACCTAAGGCTACTAAGAGTGCATCCCGCTGGGCGGGACAACTTTGTAAGACCTCTAAAGATGACATTGCACAAGGAGTCTGGGCTAATTCTTCAACTACAGAGTAGTTGGCTGCAGCCCTAGCATTAGGATTATGCAAGGTTTTCTTAAAGACACCTTTCGGTATCTTGGGCATAATTTCGGCAGGTTTCTCAATTGTGAGAGGGTTATAAGTTTCACCTATTGACATACCCTTCTCCGAGGTCTCTTTTTCATAGTTCTTGTTCCTAGTTTGTAGTAAAGTCTCAGATCGAACCATGTTGATATAATTGGGGTCAGGAGCATTTGGGGTGCCCCCTGTTGCATTTGAAGCTGAAGCAGAATTCTGTCCTTGGGGAAAAGGATCCTTCAGGACAACCAGTTTTTGGGCTTTTAACAGCTTCTGCGCTTGTTCCATGAGGGGGCATAGATGGGTCAGGTGATCCTCATGACACAACTTACATGGGAATTTCACCTTTTTGTTTTTCTTTCTTTCCCCCGTTAGCATTGTTTGTGGGTTTTTGCTTGTTTTGGTTCCCCTCACCCTTTTTTCCTCTCTTCTTTTTCCCACCGGGTTGCTGATTGCCCTTCTGAGAAGTTTGTGAAAAAACATTTGCATTTTGGGGTGAGGGGGAAACCTTTGTTGCCTCCGTCGTATAATGTTTGACGGACAACTGATGGAGTTTTTTAGCCAAAGATTCTACAGTGGGAGAATTCACAGAACTAACCCCACCATCGGCATGGGGTCCAGGCTTAGGTTTCTCTACATTGTGCGTTGGCCTCAGTGCCTCAAGGATAATCTCATATAAGATACCAGACTGAGAATATATAAAATCTAGTTGTTGGGCTCTGAGGATAGCTTCTTCCTCATTCGTCACTCTCGAAGTAGATACATCCTTAGATATATATGGAAATAGGTATTTAAGGAACCATTCTAATAAGAACTCGAGAGGAATAGTGGCTTTGATAAGGCTCTTCTATCTTCTCCACTCTTGGATGTGATCCGAAATATGAGTGGCCTTGTCCTGCTGGAAGGTAGACAACAGGTCTATCCCGAAATCATATCGGACAGGAAGCTGAAAGTGACTAAGGAATGCATTAGCCAAGTCCCAAAAACTGCTAAACGCAGCAGAAGGAAATTCAATATACCATTTTGCTAAAGTACTGGTCAAAGTTCTTTGGAACAGCCTCAACCCGAACTAAATCCTTGTTCAGTGAGTTGGAAGAGCACCATAAATGGAAAGTGGTGGCATGAGCTCTAGGATCGTCACCAACTTTGCCTTCGAATTTTGGGATATCCAAGGGCAGCTTGGTAGGTACGGGTGGCTAGGAGGGGTCATGTCTCACCGAGTCATTCATTAGTTTAGACAAATCTGGAAAATTTAACTTTGCCAGGAAAGGAAACTTAGGTTTGACCGGAGCACTAAAAGTACTAGTTTGGGGATTAGAGGGACTTGCCCCCATATTCCCATATGTAAAAGTGGGGTTGTCCCCTACTGCCGGTTGTGAAGTGGATGGGTTTCTTTGGAAAGGATTCCATCCGTAAGCCAGCGGATTGTTTATGTGCGGTGCAATATAAGAGGTTCTAGCTGCCCCAATCGAAGCCGAGGTTTGGAATGTAGGAGTAGGTATCCCTCCACTAAAAAGCGAAAAGGGAGAGCTCGTGAACGGAGCTGAAACCAGAGTTTGAAAACCTTGACCATACATTAGAGGAAATTTGAGGTCTAAAATGGGCCTCCTAAGGAAAATAATAAAAATAATAAAATAATAGTTATTAATTTTGGAGGAAGAATGAAAAAAACTACTTTTTTTGTTCGTATTTTCGACATATCTCTCTATGGTTTTACTCAAATTCTGAGCGGGAGAGATCATTGGATGCGAAATCTAATTCCGCATCCAACACGAACCCACATTGCATACTTTTGACTAACCCCTCTACCCCAACAATAAGAAATACCTGAAAAATGTGATGATGACATCATCATCATGTTTTTTTAGGTATTTCTTATTTTTTGGGTAGAAAATTCCATCAAAAGTATACAGTGTGGGTACTCGTTGGACGTGGAATTAAATTCCACATCCAATGAGTTCTTCTGCTCAGAATTTTAGTAAACAAATAGGGAGATATGTCGAAAATATGAACAAAAAAGTAGTTTTCTTTTATCAGAAATATGTCAATTCAACCATTATGGTTGACTCATTTTATTGAAATTCTATTGGTTCCTGAATTTCAACTCACAAAATTTATTGTTGGTGCATTTTCTTATAAGGCCCATTTAGACCCCAAATTTCCTCTAATGAAGGATTAGTGTTTCCAAACTGCACCCCTACATATGAGGGTGTTGGGCCTACGTATGGAGTGGATGGGGGAATGTGCCCCCCATTCCAAGGAAAACCTTGGACAAAAGCTGAGGATCCTATAGGACCACTCTAGGCAGTGTGTGCGAAGGAAGTAGGAACTGTAGGTACACTAGGAATCCTAGTGACCATACCACTAGAAGCACCTGCTAAACTTGTGGGAGTTGGTGGTTGAACCACTCAGCTAGCTGGAGTTAACGGTGTAGTAGGTATACTTGTTCTAGGTGCACCTACCAGGGGAGGTAGCACCCCTTCAGCTGGAGCGGCTGAGGTGGAAATAAAAGAACTTTCTCCTACAGTAGACATTATTCTACCCACAGGGACACCAATCATGGGTGGATTGAAAGGACGAACCTGAATGATCACCGGATCGTTTAAGTCAATTAGAGGTGAATTAAAATTCCTTGCAAACTCGTCAGCCTACAAGTTTTCTATCTCAACTGTGTTTAAATTAAAATGGTTTGCCCTGGGTTCTGGTTCACCCGAAACTTCACTAACTCCTATTGGTTCAAAAGAGCTGTTTGTGTCCAATCTCCGCCTTTGAGGGGGAGGTTCCAATGTGATAAGTGGAGGAATATTTTGAAACCTTCGTGACCTTCTGATAGATTGGTCCTCCATGATTTTAAATTTGACTCTTCACACCCTAAGGTCGGCTAAAAACACAGACAAACCATAGAGCAATCACTGCAAAAAATTTCTTAAAGTCTCAACAATCACAAGGGGTATAAGATATGCTTTTCTGAAGAAAGTTGAGAGACAGTTTCTTGGCATCCTTGAAGATGCTCTTAGGCATAAGTGGAGGAATCACCCACCGCCCTCCTACACTTTCAACAAGGGTTACCTTCCAAGATCGTCCAAGGTGAACCAGAAATAGCCTTCCGGTTTACCTGTGTATAAAACCTAGATGTCCAAGAGACTAGAGGCTACCTTAACTATATCAACAGTCTGGGGGACAGTCACACGCCTGATTCGTATGCATGGGTAGGGTAGAAAGGCCCGAAACTCTATCTAAGATAGAATCCCTAGATGCTTAAAAACCTTGGTCTACGTTTTGACAAGGAATTAGAGGGTTATCTCCTCAGTCCAATGCCTCCACGCGGCCTCGTGCTTAACTTCCGTTTGAGAGGAGCTTCCCAGATACTATCAACACAGAGAAGGATTTACCTATCGATTGGCCAACTACATCTGAATTTAAGTACTTATGGGGAGTTTACACTTCCTATCTCACAAGTCTAGCCTAAGCTAGTAGATGTATGACCCTATAAAACAAAAACTTACTAATAAATTTTAAATTATAGCGTTCATTTTAAGGGCCATTCTTAATCAGAGGGTAAGTGGCGTGAATGACTATGATGTTATAGACTCGATAAGAAAAGTAAAACAGATGTATAAATGAAATCCAAATCAAATTATCACTACTTAAAACAAGCTTCTTTTTTTTTTTTTTTTTT
>LPNX010695404.1:195809-349947 GCA_001517045.1 Pseudotsuga menziesii
ATAGAAAACTTATAAGAACCAAAGATCAACCACCTAAGGAAGACTTGGAAAACAC
Source organism: Pseudotsuga menziesii (assembly GCA_001517045.1). Lineage (NCBI taxonomy): Eukaryota > Viridiplantae > Streptophyta > Pinopsida > Pinales > Pinaceae > Pseudotsuga > Pseudotsuga menziesii. Next base: position 195,865 of record LPNX010695404.1, read on the forward strand.
CTAGCTTGGGAAGACACAATGAATGAAATCCACTGAAATTAATAAAAGGCAAGTGACAAACCGACACTACTTAGAAATAGCATGGGATATACAGTATCTAGAACCCTGATCACTGATTTAGACACAGAGCACTTGGACGTATCACCCAACAGGAAAATCCACCTCAAAATGCTAAAAGAAAGACAATCCAACCAATAAAAACTCAAGGGCTTACTGACAAGCACGAGGTATGGTTAACAGGGCTATCAAACCTACAGTGAAATTCCAGTACTAAAGACCACAAAGAAATACAAAATCCAAAGAAGGATAGGGACAAGCAACCCTACCCAAAATTTTTGTTGCTAAGGTATGTACACGGCCGTCTAATTAAGCAACCTGTGTACTGTATGCAACTGTTCAATACATCAACCTATGTATGTAGAGCTCTGTACCCGACTGTGTAGCACAACAACCTGTGTACAGGATTAAAATTTTTCAAAAAAAGAAAAATTATAAAGGCCTCTAAAACACTACTGCAAGACCAAACCAAGACAAAAAACCACACACTGAATCAAAGCAAAGGCTAGGCAAGGACCTACAAGACTAACCCACAGCAGGCTGGGCTCCCCAATGGAGTCGCCAGTTTTGTTGTTCAGGATTAAACACCCTTGTAACCTAGGGTCTGGGATTACCAACTTACTACTAACCTTACAGACAATCAAATTTAATAGAGTACAAAAAGGAAATAGGAAGAAATTCTTGACTCACCCGATTACCGACGGTTGATCCAAGCTTGATCTTCTTCTGCTCTGCTTCTCTCCAAAGCTTCCAGGGATGCAACTCCTTCACCTACAAAGAGCAAATTCTCCAAGCACAATCTTATACATGTATATCTGAGAGGTTAGATAAATAATATATCTAGTGCATAATCAAATATATTCATCAACCATGATACATGAAAGAGACTCAACCCAATGTTGGGAGAAGAATTGTCTTTATTAACAATCAGTGAATGAGATAAGAGTACAACCCAGCTTCTAAGACAAGGACTCCTTTGCAACCAAAGGACTCTGAGTTCTGCTCCTCCAAGACTTCTGAAGATATACCACCAGCATAACTTTGCTCTCCAAATTTGATTGATTAATTCCCTCCCCAAGGCCTCTATTTATACTTTGGGAATAGAGTGGTTTCGAAGGTTGAGGAGGTTGAAACAGTTAGGTTAGCTGATGATTAGGACCCAACTAATCTCCATTAATCATGATTTATATTTTTTAATGTCGAATCAAGATGTACGCGACTATTGATATAGGCAACCCACGTATGACACACAAGTTGTTTAAAGGAAACCTACGTACACTGATGTACGCGGGTTGCAATGTAGATAGTCATGTATAGTACGCAAGTTGCAATGAAGATAGTCATGTACATATGCGAGTTGCAATGAGGATAGTCGCGTACGCAACTCAACACTTAGAAAAAATAATATGGCAAGCTGGTTCAAGGGTAAATGCATCCCATGTCATGCCCATTTATAGTGATTTGGCAAACTTCAATCCTAAGATGTCCTTTTGTGTACCAACATAAGGATTGTCGGCACTCGGATAGAGAAGTGCCATTTGGGTTGATAACACTCATAGTAATGAAATTTGTGTTGAAAGTGGGTATCATGGAGGAGGCAATCCATGTTTGGATAAAGTAGTAGAGTGAGTTTAAACACCAATAAAAGAAATCGAACAAGCATGTCAAACTATCAATGAATATAATGGGAAAAGTAGGGAAAAAGAAGATGAAAAACATCAAGGGCGTGAAGGCTAGGTATATGATGTTATGGGTATCTATTAATTAAATGGATGTTGACAAGAGAAATCCTGGCTGCAGATCCACTTCAAAAGCATTGGTGGCAATACCAAGATATTCCTTGTTGAATACTTTTCCAGAGGGGAGTAGCAATAGTAGAATTCATTTTCCTCTATTATCCTTCCATTGGGTGTTCTTTAATCTCTAGTGTAGTTGGTTTTAAATGCTCAAAATTACAGAATGAATGTATGCTTGAAATTCCACACTCTCCTCTAAAATGAGAGAAAAATTCCTAATGAATATTGAATTTTTCTCTCTCAGGTTTCCTATGTTTCTTGGGAACTTCAAGCCTAAAAAGCGCTTGGAGATTATAATTATCATTTGAATCCTTTTTTTGCAAAATTCATGGAAAACTATTATGAGGATATGCATCATGGATGATGTCATCCTGTCATGGATGCTTATTTCTATTGGAACTTCATATTTGTTTGTTTACATTCATTTGTTAAATAATCCCAACTTTGCTCCATTTATAGGTCCTACTAATATGGATTATTCTGCCAAAGGTACTCGAGAGGCTATGTGTTTTGACAAAGACCTTTTGAAAATCATAGTGAGTAGTTATCTTGTATATGCTTGTTCCTTTTCTCTACTTTTTGACTACATATTTATTCTTTACATGAATTAATTATGAGCAGATCATCCGTAAAGGAGCTTCTATTGCTGTGTAAGAAGTTTTGAAAAGAGTATAAGGTTGCTTCTATGCCATAAAGTGCACTATGATCCTTCTTGAGATCATTCGAGATACTTGTATTCTTTGTTTTCTTTGTTGTTGAACGATAAAATGTTGGGATTTAAACCTACTTTCATCGAAATTTTATAGAATGTTATACTTGCGTTAAGATTCAGCATGCTATCTTTTGAGATTCCATCTATTTTCTTTCTTTAATGAGTGTTGAAATCTTAAAATTAGCATTAAACTTTATGCTCTCATCAAAGTTCAAGCATTGCCATCTCTAAGTACATTTAGCTTCTTGCTCCATGTCACAACAACCCAGTAGAATGCATATTTCAATTCCTTCTAAAGTTCGGAGTTTTTTTTGCAGGAGTCCATGATAATATAGTAATATATTACAATTCCTTTTATGAAAAAGAGTGTATGTTTATCCATCTCAAGCTTTATGGCCACAACATAAAATCTGTAAGGTTGGATGACGAGATGTATGTATCACAAAGACATTACTCAATACGATCTATGAGGTTTGAGAAATCTCTTTGCAATGATGGTTTCTTTCTCTATAGCCAAATCCATTGTTACATTTCATGAGTAACTTTAATTTTTTAATGTTCTAGATTAGTGTGGCATTAGAATTCATTCATAGACATAGAATTGTCCATATGACTGTGTCACCTTAGGAAAATTACCCCCTATGAGGCATATTTGCTCCTATAGATCATTTTTTTCTCATGTGGGTCATATTTGTCCATTTTGGACTAGCACACCATCATCTATGAAATATAAGTGGGCCATCAAATGCAAATCAAGAGATTTCCAAGACAATTGGACCTATGAACCTAATATATCTCTTATTGTTGAAGTCATAAATAAGAGACACTTGCCATTTTGTTATTTTTTTTATTAATCTAAATTTTTAAAATTAATTTTGTTTTTGACAATTCTATTTTAATCTAGATAAAAATAGTAAAAATAGTAACTTCATACTAATAGGCCAATCATAAAATATATTTTTTTGTTCTTAAAAAAATATAAAATTACTTTTAATTTTGTACAAAATTTAATAATTTTTTGTTTGTTTAGTTGATGTTTTAAATTTATTTTAAGTCTTGACAGCTTCAAAAATGAACTACGGCCTATCATTGTTCACCAGCCATAAGTAGAGTGATTGTGCTAGTTTAAGATAGCCTTGACATGTCACCATGTTATATGAAAAAGATTTTATTAATTATTTTCCCCTGTTTAAATTAAGATAGAAATAGCATAGCCACTTAACTTGTGGAACTATAAGAACCACTTAACTCATGAAACTATAAGACCCACTTAACTTGTAGTAGCTAACATAGATATGAGACAAGTGTAATGTCCATATTGATTTTTTGGTTGTCCTTCCAAATTCCAAATAAAACATGAATAACAGGAAGAAACAAAACTAAAGAAAGCTAGTAATAACAAGTAGTTGAGGCATAAACAACTACTAATTACAATTAAACATAGAAAGTAAGTAAAAGATAACTTATTCTTAGTAACAACACTTAACTGATAACCTATTTATGATCACATACACTAATTGGATATGTATTTATGATCACATACCCAAGTTAAGTACCTGTGCTAATTTTTGGATGTACTGGTTTTATCTAATTGTTTGCTTTGAATTTGAAACTACTGTTTAATCTCTTGTTTACTCCATTCTACTCTTGAAAGAGGCCGCGTACGGTCTCACGGTCCAAGGGATTTAACAATAAAAAACAATCCCTGCACAGCGGTGGTGATATAAGGACTCCTGTGTATCACTATGTTATTTTTACAGATATCTTTCATCTGTAGAAGTGAAATCCGTGTTCGAATCCCGGGGAAGGTAAATTCGTGTGGAGGAATTCATCGAATAGAGGGAGTCGAGATGGTGACTGCAAGCAAAGAAATGGCGGTGTACTGCTTCGACACTTTGGTGGCGCATTACACTGGCGAGGTCGTGCCTCCTCCTGCCTTTGACGAGGACCAACATCCATTATTTGTAACATGGAAAATAGTTGTTGACGAGGACCAACATCCATTATTTGTAACATGGAAAATAGTTGTTGATGGCGAGCCTCGTCTGAGAGGATGCGTTGGTACATTGAAAGCTACTGGTCTCTTTGACGGGTTGAAAGACTGCGCTCTGAAGAGTGGCCTACGTGATGATCGGTTCCCAGCTATAGAGGCCACGGAAATTCCATACCTGGAATGCACAGTCTCTGTTCTAACGGATTACGAGGCTGCATCCAGTTATCTAGATTGGGAGGTAGGAAAGCATGGAATTGCTATCGAGTTTCTTGATGCAGAAAATACAAGACACCATGCAACTTATTTGCCCAAAGTGGCTGCAGAAGCAGGGTGGACAAAGAGGGAGACAATTGATTCACTTATACGCAAATCAGGGTATATGGGTTCTATCACCAAGTCTCTTCGTAAAAGAATTGAGATCACTCGTTATCAGAGCAGTCTGTACACCATGCAATACGGTGATTATGTTACATTTGTGAAGAGAACAAGAGGTGCTGTGCTGTCCCTCTTACTGGAACGAGGCCATATCATTAATCTGAGGTTTTTTATTTGAAGTTAAGAAACAAACAAGGAGTCTGATCAGAAAGGATTGAGTCAAGCTTTTAGACGTGTTTTTCCCACTTAGTTGGGACCTGTTAGTAGCTGCTGGTGTGATTTTTTTTTTTTTTTTTTTGTGTGTAATGTATGGAGAGTGATTTTTTTTTATTTTGTGTGTGTGTAATGTATGGAGAAATCGACCTGAGCTTAAAAGCATGTATGTTCAAGCTATCCAACTGACCAACTAAATTACACATCCCTCTAATCACTATGCTACTTATGCATGCATTTTTATTCTTAATTTTATTTTTTATATTTATGTTATAGACAAAAACTTCCCTCTCACAACTATGCAACAACACATTGATGCAATGTGCATACTCACATTGATGCATGCATTCTTATTCTTATTTCTTATGTTTAAGTCAATAGGCCTTTAGATATTATATTATCTGAGATTTTGGACTGCTTTGAGCAAATCAAGGAGCTTAACTCAAGTGTAACAAGTGTGCAACCTAGATTCATTGTATCTTCTTATGTTTTTTTTTAACAGAAACTATAAAAATTGTTTATATATTAAAAAAAACATCAATTACAAAAGATATCCATATGTACACCCTAACAAAAGGCTGAACATGTCTTTGCATACCCATAGGCTATACTACTTATTTCTTATTTTTAAGTCGATAGGCCTTTAGATATTATATTATCTGAGATTTTGGACTGCTTTGAGCAAATCAAGGAGCTTAACTCAAGTGTAACAAGTGTGCAACCTAGATTCATTGTATCTTGTTATGTTTTTTTTTAACATAAACTATAAAAATTGTTTATATATTAAAAAAAACATCAATTACAAAAGATATCCATATGTACACCCTAACAAAAGGCTGAACATGTCTTTGCATACCCATAGGCTATACTACTTTTTCTTATAGAGTAAATTCTGAAATATTGATTACATAATAGTAGACAAAAAATAATTCAGAAAACAAAAAAGGAGGGGCCAAATCTTCATCCCTGAGTAACATCTGTTGGTACCGCTGTATCCCGAGATTTTTCTGCATCTTGAAGCATCGAGGACGGTCCTTCCAAAGGGGCAGGGTGATCTTGCTGACCTGAAGCATCCATATTCCTTGGAATATCATTCAAATATGCTAGGAGTTCGTTCATTTCCACTTGCATAACTTCTATAGAGTCTTTTAAGTGAGTGAAGTGGTGTTCTTCCTGCTCTTCGCTATCCCTACGAATTTCTTGTATCATGCTTCTCATTCCCACCAAGAAATTCCACATCCCACTAACACTTTCCTCTTGTGACTGCTCCATCCTTAGAAACAACCTCCTGATATCTTCCACTTCTCCTACCCAAACTTAAATGCTCATTTCCACATCCTCCAACCTAGTATCAAAGTATGAAATCTCATGTTCAGTATATCGTTTCCCTTCAAGAAATCTAGAAGTGACCTCATTCTCATAGAGTCTTGGAAAAACGCGGATGGAGTGAGAAAGAGTTGCGACGATTAACTTGAGTTACCGTGCATTAAGAGATTTTCTTTTCTTTTTACTTTTGGGGTTGCGATAGAGTGCCTTTGGAAACCCACCTTTTACTTCGACGAGTTAACTTGCGATTGAAATTTACTGTGACAGATATTTACTCCAAAGAACTTTTACACCAACAAAGTTTTATTGCAACGGGAAAGTCTGCGTCAGAATTCACTTTTGGTCGACATACTTTTTACAGAATTTTGACCCGACACACTTTTTCCCTTGACAGACACACACTTGACTTCGACGGCCTTTTACTGTGACAAGATTTACCCGTGACACACTTTTGGTTGCGACCAACTCCCAGCTTGACCAGACCACTTTTAGTCAAACTTTATAAAAATATGTTTCTTAGTTTAAAGACTTATAATATGAAAACCACTTTTCACCGACCAGTAACTTGGGATAAAACTTGACACAACTATATTGCGACAAGCCCAAAATATCAGATAACCAAAGTATTAAGTAAGACTTGTGTGGAGCACTCTGTGGACAAAATCTCAAACTTTTACACAGTGAAATATTTTTAGATTGTTTGTCTGTTTCACTAAACAGTAAATGTAAACAACAATTACTCAAGTAATTCTGGATAATATGTGCAGAATAAATAAGACATGCATTCAACCATAAAATATGGATTTATATACTATCGTGACATAACAAAGAACTACAACCACAATTACAAACTTGGAAATTTACAAGGATGCTTCACCTTTTATAGAGCTTCGATTCTCAAAACTTTCCAAAACACAGAAACTTAAGCTTCTCAAGCTCTTCTCAGAGTTTTTCATATTGATTTACAATCTTCTTCTCAAGCTCTTCTCTATCATATTGATTTACAATCTTCTTCTTTTACATATAGACATACTAAAACTCTTCTACTGACTTACATTAAAGATTGTAATTACATTCTACCTAAAAAATTAACTTCGGAAATTTAATTCAACTACTTTATATATGGAGAGACATTAACTCTTCATTATGTCACACAATCTTACAGAAGTTGAACTGTTACAGGCTCTGACAGAGTCAGATTAAACGTGACATGGATATGTGATTAATTAATATTTCCAACACTCCCCCTTAATTATGAGCAGATGGAGATTTTTAAACAAAATTTTACAAAATGTTTCAGAGCTGAAACTTGCTCTGTTCATGACAGAATTCACTAAGCATAACTTGTCATTCCTAAGTAACTTCATAGATACTAGAATGTATCCATTGCCAATGGTTTTATAAACATGTCTACAAGCTGATCTTCAGACTTGCAAAATTCTAAACAAAATTCTTTATTGTTCACCAATTCTCTTATGAATTGATATCTCGTGTCGATGTGCTTGGTTCTCTTGTGGAACACATGATTATTTGACAATGGAATGGCTGAACTGTTGTCACAGAAAATGGTTGTTGGTTCTTGCTAGTTCTATGATAGGTCTTTTAAAATTCTCTGCATCCAAACAACTTGACATGCAACACTTGTAGTTGCAACATACTCTTCTTCTGCTAAAGACAGAGTTACAATGGGCTATTTCTTTGAATTTTACCAAAATGAAATGTGTACCTAGATGTGATTTTCCTGTCATATATGTTTCCTCCATTATCACTATCAGTGTATCCAATGAGTTTAAATTTTTCTGAGGTTGAATACATAATGTCAAGGTCCTTTGTGCCACTTACATGCCTCAGAATTCTCTTACCTTCTTACAAATGAGTGTCTTTTGGTGACTCCATGAATCTTGAGATCAGAATTACTCCATACATAATGTCTGGTCTTGTCGCATTTATATACATAAGGATACCATTTAGCCTTTTAAATAGCGTAGGATCTACTATTGTTCCATCATCTTCCTTGCTCAATCTTAAACTTGTTATTATTGGTGTTGGGGTTGTCTTGTAATTAGACATATTGATATTTTTTAAAACTGCACTTGCATACTTCGACTATGATATGAATATACCACTTTCAGACTGCTGGAATTCAATGCCCATAAAAACTTCATAAGCCCCAAATCAGCCATTTCAAATTCGCTTTCCATGACTTTCCTAAAATCCTTTAAGCCAAAATCACTAGTAACAATTAAATAATCTACATACAGGAAGACAATTAACATGTTACCTTGATCATGAAATTTGGTGTACAACGTCGATTCACTCTCACTTCTATGAAATCCATTTCGGGTGAGGTAAGAATCAATGTGATTGTACCAAGATCTAGGAGCTTGCTTCAAATAATAGAGTGCCTTTTTTAGCCTATATACTTTGTGCTCTTAACCTGGAACTTCATAGCCTTATGGTTGTTCCACATATACTTCCTCCTCTAGATAGCCATTCAAAAATGATGATTTAACATCCATTTGATAAACATGGCATTTTTTTTGGTGCAACAATGGCCAGAGCTGATTTGACTATATCCATGCATGCAACAAGTGCAAAAGTTTCATTGAAGTCTATATTTGTTGGCAGACAGTTTTGAGGAATATTAGCTGCGCAGCACCAAGGATGATGCACAAGGTGAAAGATGGCGCGCAAGGAGGATTGGTCATATTTTGTAGTTTTTGGTCCAAGTAGTTAGGAAGTTGATCTAAGTGGACCATTTTGTAAAAGACGCAAGCCTATAAGTAGAGATAGGATTGTAATGTTGAAATGACCTATCTTTTGGCACATCTTTTTGTATGATTTTGAGAGTGCATGATATCTATCTTTGGTGAATATGAGTCTTGTCTTGTGCAATGGTATGAGATACGATCAATATGTTTTCTGTGAAAGACAGTTGTCTGTTTTGTCGCAACTGTGGAACTGTTTTGAGAACTTATGTTTTGAAAGTTTTGATGCAGAAGTAATATGACATGACAAAGTTTTGATGGAAACACTGTGTCTTATCTCTTTTTTCTTTCCTGTTTTCCCTGCAATATGATTTGAATGAATTGATAACCCAGTATGATGCTTCTTTCTGAATGATGCAATGTTTTCATGTTTTAAATCATGTTATGGTGGTTGATATATTTATAAGTAATTATTCTATGCGATTTGAATGCGTTACTGCAATGTGATAGTTGATGGTATGGGTCTATGATAATAAACCAATGCGTGGATCTATGAATTAATGATGATATAGTTGGATAGTAAATGGGCAAACCCTCCTTCTTACTGTGGAAACGTGGTTTCGACAGTTCTCCCTTGAACATCTTGGGTGAGACCTCATCTGCTCCGCAGGTGTTTCTAGATAGGGTAAAACTTGTCTAGGCTGTTGCTCAGGGACATCATTGGGTTAAGGGTGTCGACAGAGAGTGAACCCCTGTTGATGAATCTATGTCAACAAATGGTTCTGTTTTCGAGACTGTAGTGCATGGAGAAGGAGGACATGTTGTGGCATCCAACCAGACCGGAGATTCAAGATTGGTTCGACCAGAAGGCTCAGGAATTTGTAGCAGAGGAGAATTAGAACCCTGGATTGACGACATAATAGTGGCTGGAAAGGTATATGTATTATGATCTCCACAAATAATTCTTCTCTAAGTTTCTGATTATCTTGTATGGGTGGTTGGTGCAGTTGACCTATCAGAAGAAAAATTTTCAAGGAGGTGAACCCACTTGTTGGACCCTAGAATTGATCTAGCAGATGGAGGAGGTAGATAACCGAGCATCAAGGGCTGTCGAAGTTTGGATTGACACGATCTTGGAAGGCTACATCACTAAGTTTGCAGTTGACAAATTCAAGTCTTACAGCGGCGTGGAAAGGGAGTTCTTCAAAGGACCAAGAGGTAGGTTTATGTTATCTCTGCAATTGTCGATTAAGATGCTCAGTTGTGAAAAAGGAATATTGAATATGAACTTCGACGAGTAGATCCCCGGTGTGCAGAGGCTGCTAGTACCGCGCAGATAAGGATTGGATGTAATGATACAGATTAGATGGATGGGAGTTATGATGAGACTACGAGGGAAGCCGAGGAAGAACGTGGTCTTCCGCAAAGTGGAGCAAGGTTTTTCCAAGAGAAGAGGCAGAGGACTGAGGAGAGTCCTGCTGCGACTAAGACAAGAGGCTACGAGAGAAGATCACAAGGGACAAAGCGACCCTACATTGATGAAGGATACGACCAGGCTATGCCCAATCCCGAGGAAAGATCAACCCCAAGCAACAACGTACTCACACCTCCGTGCACTGTGCCACACTCAAGAAGAAATACAAGCTCAACTCCGAATTTTCCAATGTGTCATCAACACTCTAATAGTAGAGGATCAGAGAACATAGGAAGAAGGCCCACGATGGCGGGCGATGGTGTAAATTTACCTCTGTTTCATGGGAACGAGACTAAGGATCCCAAACAATATTGGTTTCTGTGTGAAGCAGTATGGACTGTAAAGCAGGCTCAAGACGATGATGTTAAGAAAGGTCAGTTGGTGACAACCTTTCGAGGTCGTGCACTAGACTGATACATGAAGTTTGTGCAAGTTCCTATAGGGACTCTAGCGAAGAACCTGTTAGATATCAGAACTGGATTGATTGAAGAGTTCAGAAAACCTAAGTCTGAGGCACAATATATCACAGAGTTAAAGGAGATCAAACGATATCCAAATGATTCTGTCTGAGATTTTGATTAGTGATTCAAGATGTTGATCAGTAGAGGAAATTTCAACTCAAAATGGGCCTCATAAGAAAAATATTAAAATAATATTTATTAATTTTGGAGGAAGAAAAGAAAAAATTTCTTTTTTGTTCATATTTTCGACATATCTCCCTATGATTTTACTCAAATTTAGATTGGGAGAGCTCGTTGGATGCAAAATTAAATTCTGCATCCAACGAGTACCCACTCGGCATGCTTTTGACGGACTTCACTACCCCAAAAATGATAAATACCTGAAAAATGTCATCATCCCATTTTTCAAGTATTTATCGTTTTTGGGGTAGCGGAGTCCGTCAAAAGCATGTCGAGTGGGTACTCGTTGGATGCGGAATTTAATTTCACATCCAAGGAGCTCCCACAATCAAAATTTGAGTAAAAACACATGGAGATATGTCGAAAATATGAACAAAAAAAGTATTTTTTTTAATGATACATATCCCCAAATTTATATTAAAAAATTGTTTAAGACCTATACGGTATTTGAAATTTAAAGCAATTTCATTGGCTAACACATGATGACATGGAATTTGAATTATGGTTAAAAGACCCATTTTGAGTTGAAATGAGTGAGAGTGAGTTTTGGAATGAGTGATGTACAACACAAGGAGTGGTTCATCACGACATTAGTACCACATATCAGGAATCCCTTGATGCGACAAAATATTGCGACACAGAGCGAGGATCTGGAGATTGCGATTCATTGGTTGGCGAGACCGGAGTTGGTATGAACCATATTCAAACACAACTGGTGAACTTGACGATCCAATTGCAAGATATAAAGAAGGGAAGAGAGCATCATGAAAGAAATATGGTGTACTAAATGTTATGCAGAAGGACATCATAAGGATAAGTGCTCGGATTTTCGAAATTATTTGCTGTTGGGAGCTCCAAATCCATTGAGTCATGGTGGCATATCATGGTGCTGCTGTCAAGTACATGAACATCGACATGTAGACTGTGTGTACATGCAGAAGATGGTATCGAAGCCGAAAAATTTGTACTGCACGTTTTGTCGATCTGTTGGGCATGAAGAGAAGGACTATCGAGCATGTGATTTTCTCCAAGAAAGGACGATGGATGCATATTATGTGAAAGGAGAAGATCATCGGCCGACGGAGAGACTGCCACCGTAGCAACCACCGCAGGTGGTACAACTACAGCCGCAGCCATAGTTTGTACCACAACCATAGTTTTCTCCACCACAGCCATAGTACAAATAGATGTAGTACGCTTTGTAGCCACCGCAGTATACTCAACCACCGTATGCGAAACCCCAACTTAATCCCCTGCAGCAGCCGTAGTATACTCAACCGTAGTATGTGAAACCACAACTTAATCCCATGCAACAACATTAATTTAACCAACCGCAGTATCAGCAACAAGGAGGATTTCGCAGAGGATTCCAAGGAGGACGAGGTGGAGGTTTTGGGCGAGGAGGAGGACGAAGTCACAGACTTCTGCAATGTTATAATTGCGGAGTATTGGGGCATTATCAGAGATATTTTTTGAACCTACAAAATGTGGGGGAGATGTTGTAAACAAAATAATAAAAATAAAAAAATTGAATTATCCGCAAAAAAAGATGTTGGCCTTGCACATGGTTTTAAAACCATGTGCAAGGCCTCCTAAACAAGCCATGGTTTTATTGTACATGGTTTAGGAGGGCCTTGCAAATGGTTGTAAGACCGTGTGCAATGCCTCCTAAACAACCCATGGTCTTATTGTACATGGTTTAGGAGGGCTTTGCAAATGGTTTTAAGACCATGTGCAAGGCCTCCTAAACAACCCATGGTTTTAGGAGGGCCCTGCACATGGTTTTAAAACCATGTATGGGGGAGATGTTGTAATGTATAGCTTCTTGAGTGCAATATTAAGGAAGAGTTTTGCACCTCGAGATATTTGATCCCTCTTGACTCTTAATAGAGCCTAGAATTTAGATCTATGTTGATTTATTAAAAAAATGGAATTATTATTTAATAGTTTTTATTAAAAATAACCCATCAACACTTAATAAAGCCTAGAATTTTGAATATATATTGATTTATTAAAAAAATAGAATTATTATTTAATAATTTTTATTAAAAATAACCCATGATCTTATCCATGGTAATTTTTAAGCCTTACCCTATTTTTTCATAACAGTGGATTTCTTTTCTATTTTTTTTCATGACACGTTTATCTTACCCATTTTTTTTTATGACACGTTGATTTTTTTTTCATTATTTTTGCATTATGTGTGCATCCTAATTCATTTTGTATTTTTGCTGACACGTTGATCCTACCCATGGTAATTTTTAAGTCTTATCCTCTTTTTTTCATTATATGTGCATCCAAATTCATTTTGTATTTTTTTTATAATTAGCAGGATCTCAAAGAGATCAAGATTGCAATTTTAGGGAAGAATAATTCTAGCAGCTTAAGGTTAATGAATATTTTCAAATCAATCACAGATTTTAAGGCAAATGAATATCTTTTGATTAAAATCGATCCCATATTTCAAGAAGGGTTTAATCTATTTTATAGCCATTCAATGAAAATCTTTTAGCAACATTTGAATTTTCAAAGGGCAAGTGGCATCTTGCTCATTGGATTAGCAGTCAACAAAGTATCAAATCACGGTTTATTTCTTAGATCCATAAGAATGGGGGCATCGGGATTGGTATCATCTCCATATTTATACAGCATCTTCAAGCAACATTATTTGACTGTTCAAGGTTACAAGTGGTAATTAAAAGTGGAGTTAATTCAAATTTAAGGGAACAACTCTAGCATAGTTTTTGGATCTTATCCCTTATATCCAAGTCTTCTTGTATTTGTTTTCTATGTTTATGATTTCGATCCATGATTTGTGGATCTCAAGTTTGTAATTAAATATCTATTCAAGCAAATGCATATGAATATGATGAGGGAATTATGGAGGCTCTAGAGAGAGTTCTAGAGGTAGAGTAATCCTTTGCATTATTGTAAGCCATATAGGTTTTTTTCTTTGTAATGTTTTGTAATCAGAGATTCGTTAAAGTTTAATTATCAATCTCAATTCTATTTGTGTTCTCTCTTTCTTCTTACTTGAATAAGTTACAGTTATTGAGTATTGATAGCTATCTGTGAGTGATGGATTCTTGACTGGTGAAATGTTTGTTGTGATTTCCCTTACTCAGGTGTTTTGTTCAAATTCCCTTAATCTATTATCCAGGAAGTGTTTCTGTTGGTGGATTTTCTAACTCACGAATATGCAACATTGATCTAGTGTGGGTCTTCCACGGGGGATTCACTTGTTGACCAATATCGTAGCACGTTAGTTCATATTGTGGTTTTTAAAATTATCAAAAATTCAACCAATATATTGCAAGTATTGGGGGGGATGAGGGGTTTAAGGTGCGGGGATAGGGTGGTTTATAAGGATTTGGGTATAAAAGGGGGTGGGGGGAAGGTTTTAAGTATTGGTAGGGGGTTTCAACAAAAAGATTTTTGGTCAATATTTATTGAAATTAAGGGTATTCTTTAATATCCCACGATTGCACGTACTATGTGAGAGGTTCACCAAGTGAAGTCCCCGTGGGGTCTTCTTGTATTTCATGTTGTTTTCCTTGCTCTTTAATTATTCATATCGACTACTATTGATTGATATTCAACTTGATTGCCTCTGATTCATATATTGTTAGTAAAGGATTTCATGTTTATTATCTTACCTTCTCTCCTTTCTCACTCAGTCTTCCTAACACACCAAACCTTTCAATAAACATCAATTCAATCATCTAATTCCATATGCCTAAGCTCTATACTGTTACAGTCAAGTGCATATTTTAGTACAAACACTCCATAATTTTTTGTATCCAAGTCTTTAGGCATTGTTTATTCCATCATTCAAAATTCATGTTGTCGAAAGATTTTAAGGATTATTATTTAAGACATTGAAAAATCCCTCCCTTGGAGTTACTTTGAGGGGGATGCTCAGGGAAAACCCTCTATGGGTGGTGCAAGAGGCATCCTTTACACATTGGATCATGACTACCATTTTTTTGCAGAAGTGGGAAAGGGCACAAATAATTTTTCGGAGCTTATGGATTGGAAAATTTTACTACAATTGGCAGTCGCAAAAGGCATTCGACATCTTCACGTATTTGGAGACTCCTTGATAACCATAAATTGGATGAGTAATAGAATCCTAAATAATATTTATTTGGTTCCTCTATTTGAAGAAGTTTTTAGATTCTCTACTCTTTTCCAACACATTAGATTTCAACATATTTTTTTGTGAGAGGAATTCTTTTGATGGCCAACTTTTTAAACTTGGGCTGCAATTTTGTGATTGGATTTGGCAAAAGTGGGAGTGCATTAATGATACTATTACCGAGGATGACCTGAGACCTATTATTTTTCAATGATTTGATCCATAGGCTTTTAATTTTTAAGTGAAATCTAACTCCTAGGGTATATTAATCTTGTATTTACATTTGATTTGACTTTCTTGTTGAAGGAGGCAACATCCAATCAATTTATATAAGTGATTATTTTTGCATTATCATTGTGAATCACTGTGATTATCTAGCGATGAAAGCTCGATTTAGTAGTTATATGTCTTCATAAGCATTTTTTTTTGCATCATGAACTGTTGAAGTTAGAAATCATGTAGTTTTATGTGGTTTTTCAAGGGGCAATATGGTCCATGAACATATGTGTTTCGTTTTATTAATAGAATGAAATGTGACAGTTTTTCCTTGGAAAAAAAAGCATTCCTAATGATGTAGGTTAAATTGTTGCCTCAATATATGGGTTATTAATGCATTGACATAAACAACTTAGTTGAACTACGAACACTATAAAATGGTTTTTACTGGCAATAATTACTTATGGATTTAGTAATTTTTATTAATTTGTCACAGTGGTATAGGAACTAAAAACACAGTCTCACAAAGAATACAGACAAATATGCATAAAATTGGCAAAATGGTGTTGCAATGGAAGTAGCAGCTCTGTATAATCAAATGAAATAATGATGATATAATTCAATAATCATGCCAGATGCATGAATGCCAAGACAATTCGAATTCCCAAGGAGGTCATTCGAATTGAATGAGTGAGTCTAGCTTAACTGAATGTAAGCCACAATAAACACCCAAGTTAACCACTGATCAAAACCCTAATTGATTCAACTGAGTCCTAACTGAAGTCGGAGTGCAATAAATGACCGAGTCTAACTAAAAGTAGCTTAGACACATGTCATTGCAAGCCAACCAACAAGTGGTAGCACATCAATAACTCCAATGAACCCCGATGAGTTTAACTGAAGTCTAACTGACCATCAGAGGTGGTTGGAGGTGTCCTTGTTGACTCCAGTTCATCAAATAATCATCAAATAATCAATTTAATGAAAGGAGGCACATTCACTGCTCTCTTTAAGTAATTGTAACCATCAGTTAGCAATATGGGGCATTTATGACACTCAGATCACCCCCAGAGTGCTCCAGTTAGCCTCCCTGAATGAAGGAGAAGGATTAGTTTTCCTCCTTGACTGAAGGTAGGCATGGGTGTGCTCATGCTGATGGCATACAGTGATCCTCTGATGTTAATTAAGTCAATAAAACTTAGGATAGTGGTTTAACTAGGCCAAATTGAACAAAATGAGTGTGTATGGTGGTAAATGTCTCCAACACCCCCGCTTAAGCTATACTCAGGTGAAGTAGAAAACATAAAGTGCATAAGAATGCTAGGGCCCCAACAACAAAGGCCATAGGTCACCCTGTACAATACTGAAACTCAAACAATGCTAAAAACAAACTAAGTGAGGAAAAGAGGGAAAACCCAGTGGGAAACCCCCCCCTCAAGCTGAACACTGAAAGTAGTTGCATCACCCTGATGAACTCACCCCCAACAGTGAATGGAGGTAAGTGAACTTCTTTTCTAAAAAGCTCTTGGAACTACAACAAATCCTGGAATTAGCGTCCCATTTAGTGTAATTTGTTTTACATTGAGTGGTCAAACTAGATGCTAAATGGGACGCGTCATGGAAAAAACTTAAAGTGTCTCAAAAGACGTCTTTTTTTGCTTCCTACATAGCATCCTTTATGACGTCCAAAATAGTGTCTATTTTTGTGCTTCCAGAATAGCGTCCAACTTTGCTTCCTAAACAACGTCGAGGTTTGCTTCCTAAATAACGTCATATTTTTCTTCCTAAGGATTGTCTGCTTTTGCTTCTTAAATGAAATCCATGTTAGCACCATATTTGCATCCTTAATAGCACCATGTTAGCATCCAATATTGCATCCATTTTTGCTACCACTTTAGCGTCCCATTTTGCACCATGTTTTACTTCCAAATATGTGTTAATTTTTGCTTCCAAATTTGCACCAATTTTTGCTTCCTTCTATAAATTATTAATTATATCAGTGAGGTTAACATAACAATAACATTAATTTTACAATAGAAATTTACATAAAATTGTTAATTTTAAGATATAATTTTAATTCATGATCAAAATTCAATAATTCAATATATTAAGACAAGAAAAACCATAATGTTGTCTTAACTCAATTATAATTATTTATAATTATTGATCACAAATAATTCTTAAATTTGTAGTTTACATATTTATTAGATGAATTTATTTTTAATATTATTTACACATTATAACTATTTTAATATGCTAAAGATATGTAAAATGTTATAAATTAAAGTTAAGATTTTATCTATGACTGAAAATTAGAGATGTTTGCCTTATGAATTGATGGTCAAATCATTTCTATCATGCATTTCATTTGTTTATATTAATTTTTTTTATATCACGTTAACATAACAATAATATTAATTTTACAATATAAATTTACATAAAATTGTTAATTTTAATATATAATTTTAATTCATTATAAAAATTCAATAATTTAATATATTAAGACAAGAAAAACCATAATGTTGTCTGAACTCATTTATAATTATTTATAATTATTGATGACAAATAATTCTTAAAATTGTAGTTTACATATTTATTAGATTAATTAATTTATAATATTAATTAAACATTATAAGTATTTTAATATGCTAAAGATATGTAAAATGTTACAATTAAAGTTAAGATTTTCTTTATGACTGAAAATTAGAGATGTAAAATGTTCTAAATTAAAGTTAAGATTTTTTTAATGACTGAAAATTAGAGATGTTGAAATAGTTTTGGCTAATTTTATTCCAGATATGAACAAAATTACATTTGCATATGTATAAAAGGTAGATAAATACCTCATACATTGTCAACAAAAAGAAATTTAATGTTTCCACACAATTTTTTTTACAGTTTTTACATCGGTAGAGTATTCACAAATTAATCTAAACAAGTTTTAGCCACAAAAAAATAGATTACATATATCATATATCAATAAATATATCCACAAAGAATTTGTACATTAATCCTGTTAAAAACAACAAGCTATAGAACATGATAGTAACTATAAATGCCAACCAAATCTTGTTCTAAAATATTCCAAAGAGCCAAAGAGGAGCTATGTGGCTTCCTTGGAAATCCTATTAGCCACCTCCATTCCATTCCCCTATTATCTCAAAGGGCACTCGAACTGCTATCAATTTGGATTTCTCTCTAGTGTAGCCTCAACAGCTTCCTGCCTCACAGCATCATTCTCAACATTTTTACAACAATTGAGGCAATTGCAACCATCACAATAAGTTCTAGATGCAAAGCATTCGCAATACAATTTTAGACACCATGAGTTCTTGCAATTACATTGTTTTGATTTTTTTGGAGTGCCTTCCTTCAAGTCAAATACTGCTCTTGGCCTTCATTCCCTTGGAGACTCTGGTTTTACAACAACTGTGGGCCTTGGCGCAGTTTGCAATGGGGGATCTGGAGAATCCGAAGACAAGGCCAGGGCACATGCACCTCCGTAGAATGATGTAAAATCTAGATGCCTGCTGGAACATCCCCCTTGTTTCTGTTGTTAAACAAAAGAATCCCCCAATTGCTGCAGAACCATCGTTCTTTTTGCAAGATCCGTCCCCAAGCCTTTATAAATCACAGAGATCCATCTTCAGCAAAAGAATGAGCTCCTGCAAGATGGGATACACAATTATAAGAAGTAATAATCAACTCAATACAATTTCACGAAACTAAGGAAAGATACAACAATTGATTATACAAATAAACTTAAAACCTCCATTTGCGTAGAGCCAAATTGATCCAATAGTCATGCCTGCATATTCTTATTCTTTGCACATATGTATCAAGGGAAAAGAGAAAATGAAATAGAGGGAAAACGAGTTTTTTTGTTGATGCTTCTATTTATAAAAAAATTAGTAACTAAGTAATTTTCCTTTATTATATTGATGTTTCTAAAACATTTATAAATCACTTTAAAAAGTTATATAATATTTCTAATATTGATAAAACAAAAATCTCATGGTATAATGGAAATAGATAATTACAATTTAAGAAATAAAAAAACATTAATAATTAAATACTAAAAAATTTAACGTTTTGATAATAAAAATGATAACCAATATATCTTATATAATTTTAAGTAACAATTTATAAACAAAGAATTTGTTCAATGTAGAGATAACCATAGTCAAGTTCAATAATACCATTACACAATATCATGAAATATTTTATCTTTGAATATATGTAAACATTTTCATTATAAACTAATTTAAATATGATTCATAACATAATAATATGATATAATTTATTTTTAGATTTTACATTGCATAAAAGCTTAATGAACTATTGTTAATAGTTGAATATATTTATTTTTATATTAACATTTAAAAATGTAGAATTGAAGATATGTTTTAGTTGGATATATTTATTTTGTATATTAACATTTTTTTAAAATGTATAGTTGAATATATGTTTTAGTTGAATATAATTATTTTTTATATTTTAACATTTTAAAAAATGTATAGTTGAAAATATGTTTTAGATAATGATTAAAATAATGAGCAATCAAATAGACCTATTTTTTTGAAGGTTTGTTTTGTGGTATAATTAGAAGTATTTTTGTGAAAATGGAAATAAAATTTATCCAATATACTTTTATCCCAAAGAAAAGGTAAGATATGATCTAAAAGATTGATCATTTTTTAATTTTTTTACAAATTAATTAAGTTATTCTAATTATAACAACTTGATTGTGGATTTATCGTATTTAGTGAGGGATCAAATATCTTAGGTACAATTGTGTTTTCAAGTTTTTGCAATGTAAAAAATGGTTGCACCCTAGGTGATTCTATCCTTCTTGAGATGTGATAGATCTAGAGTTAACATGGAACTAAGTAGTTTGTTTTTAAATCCATCTATATTAAGGACATAGAGGAATAAAAAAAAAACTAAAATACAAATCTAACAATGTTTAAAATATAAAGATTAAGAGGGATATATGCTAGGTTATTTTATTACTATATAGTATTATTATTACACTTGATAAACCTAGATACATACTCATTACTCAATGTAAGGAGAATAATGAGAAATGCGGAAGTGGAACCTAAAACAAAATCTATGTGTCCATACATGATGCATATGTGGTAGTTATGTGATAGTCACACCATTATATAATAACAATATTATATGTTATAGATTTTATGTGCAACCATTCATGGGCTCAAGTTCCACCAAACTATATTGTAGAGAAGGAAAAAGAATTCACATATGAGTGTCTATGTAAATAGGGATTCTACGCAAAAATGGTGGTTGATTACTCTTAAAATAGCGTTGTACCACCATGTAAATGGAACTAATATCATTACTCATATGAAACTGATACCCTCAAGGGGCCATGTGTGGTTGGTGGATACAATCTTCTTAGGATTAGATGGATAGAAGATTATTTTTGGGACAAAGGATCAAGTTTCTTCCTATGACCATGTCTAAGGCCCCAAGGCCCCAAGACATGGACACATAATGCCATGAATATCTCTATGAGGTTATGCATGGTTCTTAGATACATTTTTCATGGCTATGGATGCCTTAATGATTTTTTTATGGCCAAATTAATTGTATTATTCCCTAGAACATCATTCCTAGGCAATGAGACATGTAGATACTACTAAAAAGGACATGATGAAATTGGTATCTCAATCATAGGAAAATTATACCCTCAGGAGGCCATGTGTTGTTTCTTAAGGCTATTGTTTCATCTCTATATGAATAAAATGTTCCTTTAGGGCTTCATTCAAGTATCCCCCCTTGATAATTTCCATGGCCCCAAATTCCCAATACTTGGATACATGGCACCATGGATACTCTTGTGAAGTCATATGTGGTGCTTAAGGAATTTATCATGTTTGTAGATGCTTCAATGGTTTCTTTAATTCCAAAGGCATCATATTCTTCCATATAACAACATCCTCAATAACTGAGTTGTGTGTGTACTACTCAAAACCACCTAATGGTAATTGCATCATCAATCATAGGCTACTTATACCCTTAAAAGGTTATTTGTGGTTGGTGGAAGGAACATTCTTAGTCATTAATGACTACAAGATTCCTTTAGGGCCCAAGGTTCATATGTCCTCCATTAACCATGTTGAAGGCCCCAAGACGTAGATACATAGTACCATGAATCCCCTTATGAAGTCATGCGTGATGCTTTTATACATTGTTCATGGATTTTGATGCATCAATTATTTTCTTATGTTCAAAGGCATGGTCTTATTCCTTATAACATAATTCCCAAGGCCATGACATGTGCACATACTAGTCAAAACCATATAACGGCACCGACATCCTCAATCATAGGCTAATATTACTCTTAGGAAGCCATGTGTGTTTGGTGGAGGAAACCTTTGTAGCCTTGGATGCCTAGAAGATTCCTTTAGGTCCCAAGATTTATGTATCCTACATTGATCATGTCAAAGGAACTAAAGACACAAGACTTGCATACATAGCACCATGGACACCCTTGTGAAGTCATTCATGGTTATTTGAGGCATTGTTCATGGATATGTTTGCCTCAATGTATTCTTTAGGGCCTAAGACATTTTCTTCTTCCCTAGAATTCCATTCCTAATTCCCTGAGACACCTACATAAGGATATTTATTTCTTCCTATGACTCCAATTGAGGACTTGAGATCCATCCCACTATGCAAAAATGCTCAATTGTGCAAATATCCAACTTTTATCGCATATATCCACTTTAAAGGGTGTATTTTATGTTTCATGGTTTTGATCATTTCCCATTACGTTAATGATCTTATCTTAGTGTATAATCTTATCTCATACGTGATCAATCCTAATCCATTGTCAGGCTATGCCCTTCCTAGAATATTTTTGTATGTGAATATTGGTTCATTGATTTTCGAATGAGATCTTGACACCATCCATTTCAGTCGTTAAACCTTAGTTCGTAAACATCATCTGCATTAATTATGAATCAAGTCATGAGTTTGAATACATCATATTTGAAACCATGAGGGGTCTATTCTTTTCTTCATGTCAAGCTTCCAAGGACGATATAAACCCTCAACGTTACATTCCCATTGCCTTCACTCTGTGCTACCTTGCTAATGTCCACGATGACAGCGTTGAAGAACACAATGCCAATAGCAGGAAATTGTGAGGGTCTGGTCTTTTATCCATGCGAAGCTTCCAAGGATGATATAAACCATCAACACCACATTCCCATTGCATTCACTATGTGCTAACCTGCTAAATTCGACGAAGACAAGATTGAATACCACGATGCCAATCGCAGGTAGTTTGACATGTTTTGGCGCCCACATATGGATTTTTAGTTTTTTTTTTTTTTTGGAGTGAAAAATGATTTTTTTCAAATTTTAATCTAAGGTGAATAGATGATAGAAAATGATTACTAAATGACACATGGATGGAATGCACACATTTTAGTTTTTAGTTTTTCAAATTTAATGTAAAATTATTTTTTTCAAATTTTAATCTAAGGTGAAGAGATGGATAAAAAGAGTGAGTACTGAACAACACATGGATGGAATGCATGAAATATGAATTAAAATATTATCATAAGTATTTTAAATGACACATGGATGGAATGCATGAAATATGAATTAAAATATTATCCTAAGTATTTTTCCAAGGGGATGAATCAAATAGATTATTTGTCTTAGCTTAGACACTAAATGTAAAAAAAAATCACTTGTTGTAGCTTGTTTGAATGAGACTTTAAGGAAAAATGTTTTTATAACTTTCCATCTCCTAGTATGGTACACCATAATATGGATTTGTAAGATTAATCATTTGTGTAGAACAATGATGAATAGATTTCTAACCCTCAAGAGAAATGATATATTTTTCTTAAAGCTCATCAATTTCCATAAATAAATATTTAAGGGGGCGAGGAATGCTATTGAAAGTAACCTTACAGTGACATTAACATAGACAATGAACTACAACCAATTGTACTATTTTCCTAGGCATCATAACGGTGGCCCTTCAATGAATAACCAATAATAATGGAATTTCATGACATGAACATTTTATTTAGGAAACTCATATGGCCTTAGACCCTATGCGGCCTTAAAGTGCATGGTCAAAAGTCACCACACATACTTATAAAATTAATTTTGGCTTATATGTGTTGCATGGTCACCATTACAAGTTTTCATGCATTGATGATGGTTCTTGATGGCTTAAACATGGTCAAAGGAGACACACTGATTTCTTATGGTCTAAAAAAGGATTTTAGTGCTCATGGACCATGTACTTTGTATGAAACCACCATGAAATCCTTGTAAAGAGAATGTTTGTCCTGCATGTATTGGATGTGCGTCCTTGTAGTGAAGATGATTATTGAGGCCCTAGATGTCTTATTAGGAAGATCAATGTCTTAGGCTTTTGGAGGCTATTCTTGGCGTTATATGGGATGTTTTTTTGGACACTAATTGGGACGTTAATTTGGATGCTAATTGGGATGATAATTTTGATGCTAATTGGGACGCTAATTGAGACGTTAATTGGAATGCTAATTAGCGCTAGCTTTTAAAATGGGACGCTAATTGGGATGCTAATTGGGACGCTAATTGGGACATTAATTGGGATGCTAATTGGGACGCTAATGAGGATGCTAATTGGGATGCTAATTATCATAAAAAATAGTGCCAAATTTAAAAAATGGATTCAAATAACACAATCAAAAGCGCCATCATGTGGAAAAGCATCCACTTTGTCCAAAAAATGATGAAAAATACACTAAAAGTGATAGTGGATGCTAAAAGAGATGCTAATCACAGGGTTTTCTTGTAGTGTAGTGAAGATATCAGCAATCTGCTCATCAGTCGGGCAGTATTGTAGAATGATGGTCCTATCATGCACTACCTCCCTAATATAGTGCATGTGTATCTCTACATGCTTGGTCCTCTGCCTGGTAACTGGATATGTGGATATATTTATAGCACTTTGATTGTCACAAAAGAGGACAGTGGAAAAAGTACTACCAATATCAAACTCTGAAAGAATTCCTTGCAACCAAACAGCTTGGATGCAAGCATTCACCGCTCCTCGGTACTCGGCCTCTGCTGAAGACAATGCTATGGCAGCCTGCTTTTTGCCAGACCAGCAAATGGGGTCTCCACCAAACATGAAGAGATATCCAGAAGTAGACTTCTGATCAATAGAATCACCTGCCTATTCGGAATCTCTGTATCCAACCAGCTCTAGCTTGGAGTCTACAGCATAGTGAATGCCGTAGGTCTTGGTTCCCTGAATGTACTGGAGGATCCTCTTGGATGCCTTCCAATGAAGATCATGGGGATGCTGCATGTATCTTGATACAGCATTCATGGAATAATATATATCAGGTCTAGAATGATTCAAGTACAACAAGCTAGTAATCAGCTGTTGATAAATAATGCAGTCCATGGGAGGCGTGCCTTTTCCTTCTTCAAGGCTAATCCCTGGAAGGAAAGGGAATGGAGAAACTCTACATTCAGCCATGTTAAAATTAAATAACAGGTCTGATATGTATTTGGATTGAGTGACCATTATCCCATCAGAATTTTCCTCAATTTCAAGCCCCAAAAATTGTTTTAAGAGCCCTAAATCGCTCATTTCAAATACATTGTGGAGAGCAGTTTTGATGATTGAAATAGAAGCAACTGTGCTACCTGTGATCAGTAAGCCATCAAAATATAAAACAATAATAATCAAATGGAAACAATACTTTTGTATATACACATTTGGATCTTATCTACACCTTAGGAAGTTTTGTGAGAGAAGGAAGGCATCCATCTTGGAATACCACTCTCTTGGGGCTTGTTTTAACCCGTATAGTGACCTTTTTAGCTTGCAAACCAAAGATGGATCAGAAATGTAGCCCTTAGGCTGCTTCATGTGTATCTACTCATGAATATCTCCATGCAGAAAGACTAACTTAACATCCATATGATGCACTTCCCAGTGCTTAGATACTGAAATTGCCAAAACTAGGCGGATGGAGTCCATTTTTGCAACCGGTGCAAAAGTCTCATGGTAGTCCAAACCTTGGACTTGGGAGAAACCTTTTTCCACCATAATTGACTTATATTTTCAGGTTCTTCCATTTATAGAAACCTTAGTCCAAAACACCCACTAGAATTGAACCAATTTCCTTCCTAGAGGAAGAGAAACTAGCTCCCAAGTAGTGTTTTTCTAAAGAAAATTCATCTCTTCATCCATGGCAACTTGCCATCTCGGATCCTTCTGAGCATGGTAGTAAGAATTAGGGTATGAAATTATCATAAAATAAAAATATTCAAATAGAAAATAATCACGACAAGAGATTTCAATACCCGCTCTTTGGAAATCAGACCGGGTTCTCCTTGGATCATCCAGATTTCCAATGTTATCTCCTACGGAGGAGAGTGTCTATTGGGACCAAGTTGGGAGATGATTTTGTACTTCAGATTCTGATTTAGCATCTGATATTTGCTGTACACTGACATCATAAATCAAAGGATCCAAATCAGGGTCATCACCCCCAATTTCATCATCCAAATATTCAGTAGAATAGGAAGGAAATTCAACAGTTTTCTCCTTCACTAGTTCCACCTCCTGAAGAGGCTCATCGAACTTGACAATCCTTTTGATGATGATCTATTTTGTTTTGATATCTAGAAGCTTGAAACCTTTTGATTCATCAGCATACCCAATAAACATACATTCTATGATTTTCGGTTGCAAATTCCTCCTTTTATCAAGTGGAATTCGGGCCCATGCAGTGGACCCAAACACCCTCAGATTCGACACATCCGGCTTGTGTCCAAAGTATGCTTCGAAAGGAGTATTCCCTTTCAAAAATGAGTGTGGCACTCTATTCTAAATATATTCTACATCATGCATGGCTTCATCCCACAAATTTTCATCCAACTTCTTTGATTCCAACGTATAGGTGGTCATCTCCTTGAGAGACCGATTCTTCCTCTCCGCTACACCATTCTGCTGGGGAGTGTAGGGAATGGAATGCTGGACCTGAATACCACTTTAGGAACATATGTGTAGCAACTCATTACTGACATACTCCCTACCATTGTTAGATCTCAATATCTTGATGTTTAGGCCATATGCATTCTCAATCAAGGCCTTCAATTCAGTGAATTTTTCACAGACTTCAGACTTCTTTTTGATAAAGAAGACCAATGTGTACCTGGAAAAGTCATCAATGAAAGTCAGAATGTATCTTGATCCATTCATGGATGTGATAGGCATGGGACCACTGATATCAGAATGTATCAGTCCTAAGATGCATGATGCTCGCCTTGCCTTCCCCCGATCGAACTTATGCTCAGGGTGCTTTCCAACAACACAACCCTTGCAAATTCCATTGGTAGCTTTGATGACCAGGAGGCTTTCAACAATGGAATTCTTCTGTAATTGCTGCAAGTATTTGATGTTCAGATGGCCGGAACTCTCATGCCACAGTCTACTAACTTCATTTCCATGAGTCAGCAATGCAGTGGGCTTTTCATCTACCACAAAATGGGAGAAATCATAGGCTTTTGCATGATGGTTTGCAAGGCCTTTTGCTACAAGTTTTTCGGATGCAAGTTCTGTGATCTCTACATCATCCGGGATGAAGGAGACTCTCTTGGGAACTCTTGTATGTGTCATTTGATAAACACTAAGGAGGTTTGATGCCATAGATGGTACAAACATAAAATTTGAAAAATATCCATTCTCAATATCTACAGTACCTTTTCCTTTAGATGTGATGGTGGAGTCATCTCCCATGTGGATGGGAATGGATTTTCTGGTCTCCAAATATGAGAAGGAGTCTTTTTCAACCATCATGTGGTTTTAAGCTCCAGAATATATCAAGAGTGCTTTGGAATTCGAAGTGCTTGCCATGAGGGCATGACCTCTTTCATGCTGTGGTTCCCGATCTTGCTGATCTCTCCTCCAAAATCTTTCCAGAAGATTGATGTGATTTCTCTCAAGGAGAGAGGTAGCTTCATTAGGTTTCTTTTTCATGGAGGCATGTTCAGGGTGGAATCCCTTCCCGCAGTATGAACACTTGAGTTTTTCCTTTCCATGACACCCTTTTTCTTTGTTCTTCTTTGTGCCGGAAGAATATTCATGTTGCTGGTTTTCAACTTTAGGCTTAGGAGCTTTGAATTTGGTTTTTGGATTCTTCTGCTGCTTTCCTTTACCCTTCAGATCTTTGGGCCCTGAGACATGGACGGCTTGATCATGGGAGGATCTGATGATCCCCATCTGGACAAGCTTATCATGTTCACTTGTTAGGGACTCAATGAAGGCATTGAGTGAAGGCATCTTCCATCCAGGGGTTGTGAGATTCCCCGCACGGAATGCAGAGAAAAAATACAAATAATCAGCTCCAAGTTTGGAGAGTATGGCAAGGATGAGCTGATCATCCTCCTTCTCCACCTTACATTGCTTCAACAGTAAGACAATGTGCTTGAACTTTGTGAAAAAGTCATTCAAGGTCTCGAAATTGGAAGGCTGGAGAGACATCAACTCATTCTCAAGATGGTATTCTCTCAAATCATCCTATTTCCATACAGGGTTTCCAATTTGTCCCAGATTTCCTTTGGAGTCTTCAATCCCGAGAGATGGAAAAGAAGAGCCCAGGAAATAGAGAGGCACAAGAATCTAAATGCTTCATCTTTCTTGTTCAAGAATCTAGCTTTGTCTGTCACAGAAGAAGGCTCTTCTTCAGTGTCCATAGTGACCCTATAGAGTGCTCTAGCACGTAGCTGGATCTCTATGTCTCCTTTCCATGAATGGAAATTGAATTGATTTAAGAGTTCTACGGAAGAAGCCATCTGAAACTACTAGAGCAAATGCTTTCACCTGTTAAAAACCTAAAAATCACAACAAAAGGGACACCGTAAGGTCAAACAACTTGTACATTTTAGGCTTTCATCACACCCAACATAGTTGATCAAGCAAGATTGATCAACAATTTCCTTACTTGGGGTATTAAGTGGTAAGCCTTGGCTTTTGGTGCAGTGCTGGAATTTTGAGCTTTTGCTTAATTTTTCATGCAAGATCTGTCAAAAGCCTTGTTTTTTAGAGATCTTAGCTTCATCCTGCCATGAGATCTGATACCATATTAATTTTTCACAGTGGTCTAGGAACTAAAAAGACAATATCACAAAGAATACAAACAAATATGCATAAAATTGGCAAAATGGTGTTGCAATGGAAGTAGCAGCTTTGTATAATCAAATGAAAGAATGATGATGCAATACAATAATCATGCCAGATGCATGAATGCCAAGACAATTCAAATTCCCAAGGAGGTCATTCGAATTGAATGAGTGAGTCTAGCTTAACTGAATGTAAGCCATGGTAAACACTCAAGTTAACCACTAATCAAAACCCTAATTGACTCAACTTAGTCCTAATTGAAATCGAAGTGCAATAAATGTCTGAGTCTAACTGAAAGTTGCTCAGACACATGTCACTGCAAGCCAACCAACAAGTGGTAGCACATCAATAACTCCAATGAACTGCGATGAGGTTAACTGAAGTCTAACTGACCATCAAATGTGGTTGGAGGTTCCCCTATTGACTCCAGTTCATTAAATAATCATTAAATAATCAATTTAATGAAAGGAGGCACCTTCACTGCTCTATTTAACTAATTGTAACTATCAATTAGAAATATGGGGCATTTATGACACTCAGATCATCCCTGGAGTGCTCCAGTTAGCCTCCCTGAATGAAGGAGAAGGCTTAGTTGGCCTCCTTGACTAAGGTAGGCGTGGGTTTGCTCATGCTGATGTCATACAGTGCTCCTCTGATGTCAATTAAGTCAATAAAACTTAAGATAGTGGTTTAACTAGGCCAAATTGACCAAAATGAGTGTGTATGGTGGTAAATGTCTCCAACAATATTACATGGGAAAAATACACTTAAATCCTTATTAATGGTGCTTTGCAACAAATTGATGGTGCCTATAGAACAAATTCATTACACTAGGTGATTTGAAACATGTATGAAAGGAATACCATCACACATCTCCCTCATATTTTATTTAACTATCTCATATAAAATGAAAACTAAACAAGTTGGTAGAAAAGCTTGTGAATGAAGATATTCTCTAAAAACTGAGACCTAGATATTAACTTGAAGAAGAGATAATATATAGATCTCCACATAGACACCCTCAATTTTATTCAAGAAGACCTTACACACTTAGATTGGGCACTAGGGAGAAGTGATGCTAGTACATTCATTGTGGTGAGCAGTGAGAGAATGACAAGTATTAACACATGGGTATGGGAGATTGAGAGAGATGGATCCAATCATGTTTTAGAGGATTCATTTCAGGATGAACCAACCAAGGACAATTTGCTAGATTGACATAAAGTAAAAATTTTCAGCCAACAAGTTTTATGGGTTAGAAAACTACCTACCCATCATTTTTTCTTTATAAATATACCATATTAACCAACTCATGTGTGTGTGTGTGTGTCTACGCACGTCCACATGCTCTTGCACACACACACACAATGGAGAGAACAGGAAACTTGCATTCGATTTGAGAAGAATTTAGTTTGGCAACGCTTTGATCCCTAGAGCTAGGATAATATTCATGATATTGTTAAGGGATAATGTTTAATACCGTTTAAGGATTTCTACTCATAACGTGCACCCTTATATAATATATATTAATGAGAGTTTCCTTAAGAGAATAAATTCATAGATAAAGGAGAAAGCATTGAACTCTCTATTTATCTATAAGGGAATGTAGAAAATTCAAATATTGAGGATCCACCCACTAAGTGTAAAAGGGACTGTTAAAATTTCAAATTGTATTCTATTTCTTGATTAGAATGGCTAAAATGCCATATGCAAAAAAAATAGATGGATAAAATTGTGTATGATGTGTGACTACGATATTTTCTAATGCAATGTTAAAATAGCGAAAAAATCAATTTAGAAGTAAAGAGAATTTGAAATTGTAAACTAGCACAATCACAAGTAGCTAGCCACTTAGTTTTATGGAGATGGTTGGATATTAAACAACGACTAAAATATATACTTTTCTATTAAAATGATATCATTTTATTCTTTATCCATTATTCATACTAAACCGTTATAGTTAATATAAACATAAAACAACTACTATTTTATAATAATAAAAATTATATGAAAAAAACATAAAAACAAATTGCTAACCCTTTCTTTAACCACCCATTAATTGAAACTTATTAAATCTTGATCAAGATGTGTTTAATCATAATAATATATGATAACCATGAATGAATCCCCACTATACACTTGTTACACATAGGTTAATCTTGTTGATTTGCTCAAGGAAATCCAAAATCTTAGATAATATATAAACACATATCAATGTAATTAGTTACATAACTAATTTTTAAACAATATTAAACCTCAATTCTATTAACCATTTAAATTTATTAACCAAGATAGTAGTAAAACATTGTATAACTTACATTGAAAAATTTAATATATTAAAAAATAAATCAATATAAACATATATAATGCATATTCACCATTACAACTAAATGTTAAATTGGACAAACTAAATAAAATTACAAAAGAAATCCATATTCAAATTTATACCGAAATATCAAAGAGATTGTAGTATGTGTTTCAATATAAAAATGTAAACCCAAACAAGCAAGAAAATATCGATTTTGGTTTCTGCAATCTGCAATCTACATTGCGGGTTGTGGAAATATGGAACAAAAAATTTGATTTTTATCGACCAAAGGTTTTTTGACATCCGCAATCTGCATTGCAGGTTGCAGAAAGGAGAAAACCCAAACTTAAAAAAGTGGGACATCCAGAATCCACAATTCGAAAACCAAAGAAGACTGCATAACTTATGATCTATCAGTTCTATTATGATCATCATAAATTTTATGTCTATCATGTGTCATATTCAAATTATGTTTAATATTGACCATCTGATCTTCCATTTCCTTTAATAAAACGGGCTCAATGATAACTATGCATGTCAGATTGTCCCAACTAATAGGTGTGTTGTATTTTGTTCGATTATCCCACAATACTGAGAGGGTGGGGGGGTGACTCATTATTGTATTTTTCTTTTTAAAATAAATAAACAAAATGAATTAGACAGGTTAAGATACAATTTTATCGTGGAAACTTTAAAAAGAAAACCACCAATTCAAATTCATTAATAAGATCAATCTACAAAATTGCTTTATCTGCTGCTACAGAAAAGATGCAACAACACCCTGGGTTTATATCTGCTACAATAGACAAGGATGATCCAACACCCTCGGTCTCGTAGAACCATGTGAAATGAAGAAATGAAATAAAGCCTCATTTTTTTCCTCTTCTTAATATGTTTTTCTCACTTTTTAAAAGTTTAAAAAAACCTGCTTCTTTCAATAAGTGGGGAAAACCCATATATTTTGTTATAAACCCTAAAATAAATACACCATTAACCTAAAAAAGAGGGAAAACCCTCAAAACAACCAAAACAAACAACAAAACCAAATAAGAAATTAGGAATAATAGTGAGAAATGCAAAATAGTATAAATAGAAAAGATAACATGAAGAAATGAAACAATGAAGAGGGAAAAATGAGTTTCTTAGCTACAATGCTCTTTCTCTTCCTCTTCCTATTCTTCTTCTCTCTATTATAGCCATGTCAAATGAAGACATTAAAACAAAATATTTTTTCCTATTTTGAAAATAGTCACTCTTGCTTATTTAAAACATTTAAAAATTCCATCTTTTTTCATAAGTTAAAAAAATGACTTACTATTCGGTGCTTTTATATATCATAAGCATCGGTACACCTTAAAAAAATAGGAGCACCAAGATTGGTGAACCTTGACCAAAGATTAGCACCAAGACTTGTGAACCTTGACCAAAGAGCAGCACCAACATTGGTGCACCTTAACATAGGAGGAGCACTCGTGTGCAATTTCAAAAGTGGAGTACCGATGTTTTTTAACAAAATAATATTGGTGCATATGGGTTATGGAGGATCGGTGTGAACACTCCTTAAAAAGAGCACTGGTGTTCCTTCACCCGAGAAGGGCACCGTCACTGATACACCTTCACCAATGAGGAGAACTGACACTAGTGTACCTTATCCAAAGAGACGCATAGGTGCGCCATTACAAAAGTGGAGCACCTATGTTTTTTGCTAAAATTACATTGGTGCACATGTTTCATAAAGCATTGGTGTGCCTTGTTGGAGACATTTACCACCATACACACTCATTTTGGTTAATTTGGCCTATTTAAACCACTATCATAAGTTTTATTGACTTAATTGACATCAGAGGAGCACTGTATGACATCAGCATGAGCACACCCACGCCTACCTTCAGTGAAGGAGGCCAACTAAGCCTTCTCCTTCATTCATGGAGGATAACTAGAGCACTCCGGGGGTGATCTGAGTGTCATAAATGAACTTTATTGCTAACTAATGGTTACAATCAGTTAAACAGAGCAGTGAAGGCACCTCCCTTCATTAAATTGATTATTTAATGAACTGGAGTCAACAGGGGCACCTCCAACCACTTCTGATGGTCAGTTACACTTCAGTTTACCTCATTAGGGTTCATTGGAGTCATTGATGCACTACCACTTGTTGGTTGGCTTGCAGTGACATGTTTCTAAGCTACTTTCAGTTAGAATCAGTCATTTATTACACTTTGACTTTAGTTAGGACTCAGTTGAGTCAATTAGGGTTTTGATCAGTGGTTAACTGGAGTGTTCATTGTGGCTTACATTTAGTTAAGCTAGACTCACTCATTCAATTCGAATGACCTCCTTGGGAATTAGAATTGTCTTGGAATTCATGCATCTAGCATGATCATTGTATTGTATCATCATTATTTCATTTGATTATACAGAGCTGCTACTTCCATTGTAGCACCATTTTGCCAATTTTATGCATATTTGTCTGTATTCTTTGTGAGACTGTGTTTTTAGTTCCTAGACCACTGTGACAATTAATATGTCTAAAACAAATATGCACTGGTGCACCTAAGCTAAAGATGCACCAATGCTCCACAATGGTTTTGGGTGCATCGATAAAAAACTTTCACTAAAACCTTTGCCTGCCTAGCTCTGCTATAAACAGAGAAGGGATATTTTTTTGGGGGGTTCCGCTACAACCTACGCTGTATGGCCTTTTCCTTGTATTGATTACATTTGATTTCTTTTAATGTACATCAACCTTAGAGAAGATGTTATCAATTTAATCACATGAAGAAATCAATTCAGTCTCTCATTTTTGTCCTTTGAATTCTTATTCTTCTTTCTTGAGTTTTTCAAATCCTTTAAAGCACTTATAAGTTCTCCTTCAAAGTCTAGTTCAATTCTTACTTCATATTCAATGTTTTGATTGTCACATTATTCTTCTGTTTCCATAAAGAGAACTACTCTTTTATCATCACAACTGTCATCTTATTATGTTGAACTACTATCCTCTTTGGAGTATAGAATTTTCCTTTCTATTCCAAACCTTTTATTTTCAGGTATGCTTCTCTATGTGTCTATTTTTATTTTCTTCATGGTATTCTACATCATCAATATCTCTATTATCTTTATAAGGATATTTAGAAGCAAAATGACTTATTTTACCACATTCAAAACACTTGAAAGGAATCTTACCTTTGTATTTTCCGAGACCTTTCTGAAGTTTCTTCACAAAGTTAACTTCTTCAAGATCAGATTCATTAGAGGTACTCTTGCTGAAATCTTGCTTGCTTCCTCATGTATTTTTGGAGGATTTGAATGTTGCGTCCCTTCTTGAATTATTTTATTTTTCAGTTGTCATCTCATAGGCAGTGAGAATCCCATGGATCTCATCCATTGTTATTGGGTCAAAATCCTTTGTCTTCTAGAACTAATACTTTATATTCAAATATCATAGGTAGAGATCTTAGCACTTTATGTACAATTTCTTCTCTAGAAACTGTTTCCCCAATACCTATAAAAATGTTGACTATCTAATCAATACACAGAAAGTAGGACACAATGTTCTCATCTTCCTTCATCTTTAAGCTTTCAAACGAACCTCTATAAGTTTGTATCTTTTCATTTTTCACTATATCATCTCCTTTATTGATTCTTTGAAGGGTGTGTGAAAGAAGTTGTGGGACATTTTAGATACAATCCTACTTTTAGGAAACACACTCATGTTACATAAAAAATACAACATGCTCTTGTTATGTAATGCTTGATTTGGTTAAGTCCGAGCTTGACATGTCATATGACACGTAGGTTAGGAAAAGAAAAACACGTACACATTTTGTAGTTACAAAACACGCAGGCATTATGGACAATCAAAACATGCATATGTTATGGAGAACCGCAATAAATGGGTTTGGTGCAGCACAACTAGGGAAATAAATAAATAAATAGTTCACATAATCAAGAATTAGGACCTATAGTAATATTTTAGCATCATCAAGAACAACACCTCAAACAACCATGCCTAACCTCCCAAGAGTATGTATTTTTATGTGTTGTAATATGGACACCATTAGGAAACTTTAAGAACTAAGTATGGATCATAATCTGTTGACCATGGTTGGGGGAGGAAACTTAAGACTTATGCCCTAAAGGTAGTTTATAAGGATTAAGGTCCATGAACAAGGCATCGAACTTGTACATAGGACCTCCCTATGTGATCTTTCGCATCCGAGAGAGAATATGTAGTCCATTAGAATGCTTTTAGCACTAGGAACAAATACATGGACATGGTTGAGGGAGGAAACCTAATTCTTAGGCCCTAAAGGAATCCTATATACATAAAGGGACAATAAAAACACCTTGAACCAACACACATGATATCTTTAAGGCTAGAACAAGGAATCAAACTTGCACATAGGACCTCCCTATGTGATATTTTGCATCTGAGAGAGAATATGTAGTCCATTAGAATGCTTTTAGCACTAGGAACAAATCCATGGACATGGTTGAGGGAGGAAATGTAGTTCTTAGGCCCTAAAGGAATCCTATAGACATATAGGGCCAATAAAAACACCTTGAACCAACACACATGATATCTTAAGTGTATCCTAAACTTTCAAATTGGAATATGGACATGATTAAGCGTTTTTTAGCATTATATATGGAGGTGTTGCTGCTGCAACCAATTCCCTAATTTTTTTATGATTTTAGGGCCCCTCCTTAGAATTTTAAGTTTTTATCCTTTCTTGGATAGGTACTACTCCTTGAATTTTCATTCCATCATTTAGTTTTTATTTGAACAACTCTGAAATTTTTTTTTTCACTAAGATAAAAACTTAGCTTTTTCTTTCGATGTGTCACAATAACTTATCGAGTTGAGCCGAAACATCGGAAGAACTTAGTCTTTTTGTCTAATGATTTTTAGCCAATTTTCACCCACAACATAAGTATTTATCGAAACCTTTTAGCGAGTTTCGGCCAACAGCGTCGACGAAACTCACGATTTGGGGCTGACACTACCAGTGAAAACTTGCCATTTCTTGTCGATGCTCGTTGTTGGAAGGTTTTTATTGGGGGATCCTTTTGAGTGTTTCTGACGGTGTTGATAGAGTTCTAGTTTTGCATCTGATGCGTTCGGCAAAACTAAGATTTTGTAGCCGATGTTTTTCCTCGGAACTTTTTCACAAATCGCACCGACGATGTGTTTTAGGAAGCTCTTATTGAGTTTCTATCAATGGTGTTGGAAAAAATCAGATTGTGGAGCCGACACTATCGCAGATAACTGAATTTGTCATGCTGATTCGTTAAAGGTTTCTGATGGGGTTTATGTTTTAGGCTCCAAAACGACGTTTTCATCTGCTCGCCATTAATTAACCAGCAACCACATTTATTTATTTTTCAATGATTTTTCTATATATAACGTGATTGTTTTTACGGTTTGTTACCATTTTACTCCATTTTGGATGCAACCATTCAACGATTGCCACCTAGAGCCTACAGATTGCATTAACGAGTATCGTACCTGCACCAGTACTTGCCAGGTAGGCCCTAAAACTTGTCTTGTTCCTATTTTGTTTTAAAATGATTGAAATAACTGTGTTTGGGGGATTTAGGGTTGTGGTGATAGGGTTTATGCAATCACTGTCTACGGTCATGGTTCTAAAAGCCAAACCAACCCTTAGAGTTTTGTTCTGATCAACCAACCACTAGAAGTTCCCCGAGTCTAGCCACAATAGAGCCTCTGGAATTGCTGAGGTTTTCCCTGGCCTGCTAGCCCTACCTTGATCGATTTTATCTCCACCTTCACTGCTCCATTTGAGATTTCCTTTCAAGACACGAAAGCTGTCATAAGGGCTGAATAAGAGTTTAAGTGGGGTTAAATATACCATATGATAAAAAACCAGGATGTACCAGATGCAAGCTCAGAAGATATACCTTTATATGTAAACATAATAAAATAAGGTATCATAAAGGTATCCACGCACCCTGAGCTCTTCCCTTGTGCTGAGGTGATCAGATGGGTCCTACCTCAAACAGACGCAAGTACTATTATTATTTCCAACACCGAAGGACAAGCCTTTGCTTCCTTCACCCCTGCTTATAAAACCAAGGCTTGCAAACTACCCGCTCCACAAACCATGATGACATATGGCTGGGTGAACAGTTTGAGTTTAGACTTCTTTGAATGTGTTAAGTGGATGATGGTAGAAGGGAAGCAATTATGCCAGAAAGCCTCTGTTGAGTATGAGACTGCTAGTTTATGTACCCCCTACAGGATCATAACCCTCATGCTAAACATAATCTTTGGCCGAGGAATGGGGGATTATACAAGATGAGTTGGATCCCATTGATATATCATGTGGCCATGTAAGGAACCATTGTAGCAAACAACTTGTCGTCATGTATAGCTGCTGCACAAGGAGGCCTGGCTCAAAGAAAATTAGAATTTTAAATGGGATCTTATTTGATTGATTATATCTTATTCATGCACCAATTCCCAAAGCTTGGTTGTACTTGGAATGAAACCAAGAAAACTGTCTCGTGAAAATTGAACCCAAGAGATAGAACAATTACACTCACAAAATTGCTAATCAAACATGCAAAATTAACACCAAAGGAGACTGAAATTGGAGCATGACACTAATTTGTATTGAATAAGTGTACAATAGCCAACCTTGTGAAGTAATAGGCTGCTGCAATATATAATTGCATGAGATATTCAAGTTCATAAGGATGCCGTTCGAAAAGGTCAAAAAGTAGGCTTACTAAATCTAGTCAAATCCCCCATAGGTGCATAAAGCAGTTTCCAAATCCACCAAGATGCTCACGAATTGGCTAAGTCAAGTAGGAAAGCTAATGAGGGATGGAAAGACAAATCATACATGCTTTTATTAGGAGAAAAGGAGGGAGGATGATGTGGGAAAAAAACAAGTCAACTACACCTAGTCTAGATTGTCCTTTTGCCTTAATTCTCAATAAAATAGGAAGCCTTTTAGAAAAAGTAGATATGCGCTTTGAAGGATTTGGAATAAAGAAGACATGATAAATATGGTTTCCAGGAGGTTTCCCAAGTGCTCCATGACTCATTTTTAACAAGTGTTGACTTCTAAGACATGTAGAAGGAAACTAGCATAGAGTGGAATCTATGAGACTAGGTAATAAGACAAAAAATGATTTAATTAATGTCTAAGGTAGGTAACTATGGGATGATTATTCTAACACCCCCCCTTAAGCCTGAATTTATGAGTAAATATCAGAAAAATATAGGACCTAGCAACAAGGCTTAGTCACCCTTTACATACTTCTTGTCCATACAACCAAGGAAAGAGGCAAAAACCTAGTGGGAAGATCCTCCCTTAAACATGGACAAGAAAAACAAAATTTGGAAATATTGTCATCAATCATGCTTCACAGCATGATCAACAATCCCCAATAGTGAATTGGGATTGCTGAATGTCTTCTCATAAAAAACTTTGGTGAAGATGTCTGCTACTTGTTCTGAAGATGAACATAAGAGTAGATGAATGGTACCATCATGCACAAGCTATCTGATGTAGTGCATATGGATCTCAATGTGTTTGGTTCGCTGTCTCTAAACTAGATCATTGTGGATTCAAATGGTGCTCTGATTATCACAATAGATAATAGTTGAAAACTTTGATTCGAAGCCACAATCTCCAAGTATTCCCTGCAACCACAAACATTGAGTTGCTGCATTTACAACTCCTCTATACTCTGCTTCTATACATGAGAGTGCTATGGCACTATGCTTCTTGCTTGAACAGCTGATTGTTCCTTCTGCAAGCATGAACACATATCCTGATGTTGAATTTTGATCTATGTTGTCACTTTCCCAATCAATTTCAGTAAACCCAATCAAATCAAGATCAGATTTTGCTTTGTAGAAGATCCCATGAGTTCTTGTTCCTTGAACAAAGTTAAGGATCCTTTTGGCTGCTCTCCAGTGGATCTCATGAGGCTGATCCATGTATCTTGAATCCACATTAACTACATAAGATAGATTAGGTCAATTGTGTGTAAGATAAAGCAAACACCCAATCAACTGCCTATACAGTGTATTATTTACCATAGGAGAAGAACCTGCTTCTTCAAGCTTAA
Source organism: Pseudotsuga menziesii (assembly GCA_001517045.1). Classification (NCBI taxonomy): domain Eukaryota; kingdom Viridiplantae; phylum Streptophyta; class Pinopsida; order Pinales; family Pinaceae; genus Pseudotsuga; species Pseudotsuga menziesii. Next base: position 235,105 of record LPNX010695404.1, read on the forward strand.
CTCCTGAAAGGAAGGGAGTCTTGCTTGGCTTGCAATATTTCATGTTGAACTTGTTCAAAAAATATAAAGCATACTTGGACTGACATATTTTGATTCCATGTTGGGATTCAGAAATTTTGAGACCCAAGAATTGGCTCAACAATCCCAAATCTGTCAGAGAAATTGCATGGTTCATTGCATCCTTCAAGGAGTAAATCTCTTTCTTTGAACTTCCTGTAATCAGAAGGTCATCCACATACAATACAATAATCATCAAATAATCATGAATCAACTTCAAATAGACATTCAGATCAGACTTGCATCGAGCAAAACTCAATGACACCAGAAAGCCATCAATCTTGGCATATCAAGCCCTGGGGGCTTGCTTGAGCGCATACAATGATTTCTTTAACTTGCACACTAGAGATGGATTAGAAACAAACCCTTCAGGTTGATGCATGTAAATATCTTCAGTGAGATATCCATTTAGGAAAGCACACTTCACATCCATGTGATGTACCTCCCACTGCTTCGAAGCTGCAATGGCTAAAGCTAGCCTTATGGAGTCCATCTTTGCCACTGGTGCAAAGGTTCCATTGTAGTCAATACCATGTACTTGTGAGTAGCCCTTGGCTACCAATATTTCCTTATATTTCAAAGGTGAACCATCAGCATCAATACTAGTCTTGAAAACCCACTTACATTGAACTAGCTTCCTCCCTGGGGGAAGATCAACCAGTTCCCAAGTGTTGTTCTTCTAGAGCGAGCTGAATTCTTCTTTCATGGATGTTTTCCATATTGGATCATGTGATGCATCTTCATATGTTTGTGGATCTGATTCAACCATCAGATAGCACTTCTCAGCAAATAAAGGATCTTTCATACAAAGGGCACTCTCAAACTGAGATCTAGTCCTCCTAGTGTCACTAGGATTTCCAACTAGTTCCCCGGCTGCATGAATGGTCTTTGCTGCCCATTTTGGTATTGTAGGAATATTAGGATCTGCAATCAAATAATAATTATTAGACATATCAGAATAAACAAACTCATTAGTCTCTCCACTTACAATCAATGGATTTGGTGGTGAAGAAGACTCTCCAACTTCAACTGCTACTAAAGGCTCTTCTTGGAACTAAACACTTCTTTAAATCAAATATTTGTTAGTGCTCAAGTTGATCATCTTGTACCCTTTTGAATCTTTAGAATTCCCAACAAATTAGCACTCTTGGCTTTGGGGTTGCAAATCCTTTCTCTTTTCAGTTGGAATTCTAGCCGAAGCCTTTGAGCCAAAAATCCTGAAATGGGTCACATCTGGCTTGTGCCCACTCCAAGATTTGAAAGGATTCATACCATCAAGATACTTATGAGGCACCCTATTCTAGGTGTAGGATTCACATTTTATAGCCTCGGCCAAAAACTTTGGTGGAAAAGTCTTATCCTCCATCATGCAGGTTGCTATCTCCTTCAACGACCTGTTCTTTCTCTCAGCAACACCATTTTGCTGTGGTGTGTAAGGGATCGAATGCTGTACCTGAATACCTGCATCTTTACAATACTAAATGAACTCAAAATTGACACACTCACCACCATTTTTATATCTGAGGATCTTGAGTTTCCTCCGAGACTGGTTTTCAACCAAGGCTTTAAAAACTTTGAAGAGGTCAAAAACTTCAGACTTATGCTTTAGGAAGTAAACCCAACAATACCTGGAAAAGTCATCTATGAAGGTCAGTGCATATTTGGCTTGACTCATGGACATATGAGGAAATGGACCAGTAATGTCACTATGGATCAACTCAAGAGGTGCAGAGGTTCTCTCATGACTAGCTCTCTCAAATTTGTGCTCTAGGTGTTTTCCTAGGATACAACCTTTAATAGACTCCCTTGGAAAAATTGATCTTTAGTAACCCTATGACCATATAATTTTCACTCGAATCAAAAAGATACTTGTAGTTAATATGGCCAAATATTTCATTCCAAATCTTGCTTGTCTAATTAGCATGAATTAGAAGAGCAAAGGGGTTTGAGTAGGGTAGAAAATGGGAAAACATGTATACCTTCGAAGTGTGATCAACAACACCTTTTGCTATGACTTTACCATTCGAAATATCAGTGATTTCAACATCATCAGGGGAGAAGTTGACCTTATTTGGAGACCCAATATGATTCATCTGATACACTGACAAGAGATTAGAGGCAAGACCTAGAACATACAACACATTATTGAACTTACCATGGTCAAGATCAATCCTTCCTTTCCCCAAACTGTCAGTGAGAGAGTCATCTCCCAAAACTATTGGTGGACCTTTCGACATGTCAAGAGAGGAGAATGCCTCTTTTGTCAAAACCATATGTCTAGAAGCTCTAGAGTCTATGATGAAGCTAGGTGAGCTTGATGTGCCAGCAACCAAGGCATGTACTCTCTCTCTGTCCTCTGAATTTGATCCTCCTTCCCTCTTCTTTGAGCAATCAGGAAGGGAGATGTTATTCTTCTCCAGGAGTTGTGTCAACATGTAAATTTGCTTCTTCATACAAGATCTCTCGGGATGATAGCCCTTACTGCAGTATGTGCACTTGCTCATTTCTCCTTTGTTCTTCTTCTTCTGGAAGTTCTCCTTGGAACCTTGGGGCTCCTCTTGAGACTTGTTCTTGCCTCTCTTTTGCTCAGGTGGATTTTTAGCTTTTTTCTTTCTTTTTGAATCCACCCTTGAATCTCTAGCAACCAAAGCTTGGTCTTTGGAAGGTTTGATGGTGCCCATCATCACCAACTTATCTTGTTCTTGTGTGAGGGATTCCATAAAATCTACAAGCTTAGGTATCTTCAGGCTCGAGCTGTCAACTTGGTGGCATGGAAGGTCGAAACAAACAATCAATAGTCAGGGCTAAGCTTTGAGAGTATGGACGAAACTAGTTGCTCTTCCTTTTTTTCAATCCCACACTGTTTTAGCTACAAAACAAGGGCTTTAAACTTGGAAAAATAGAGTTGCAAGGATTTGAAGCTACTAGGACTCAAGGAGATCAGCTCATTCTCGATTCGATGTCCTCTCATCTCATCTGTCTTACCAAAAATATCTACAATATTATCCCACACTTCATGAGGTGATGCCAATCCATCAAGATGCAAGAGGAGGTCTCTTGAATTGCTTAGACACAAAATACCATAGGCCTCATCCCTCCTGTTGTGCCATTTGATTTTCTCTGCAGCTACATTGGGATTTTCCTTAGTTTCCATAGTCACCCTATAGAGACCTTTTTCTCTCACAATATTTCCATCTCAGCTTTCCACTCAAGGAAATTGAATGGAGTCAAGATGATATTCTAAGATTGGTCCATAGTTTAGAAACTATGCCCTTCAATTAGCAAAATATGCTCCCAGTCAAGATGTCAAACCTGAAATAGCAATATGGAAGGAGATAAATTGATCTACAAAGGCTGTAATACCATGAGGAAATTTAACCCAAGAGATAGAACAATTACAGTCACAAAATTTCTAATCAAACATGCAAAATTAACACCAATGGAGATTGAAATTGGAGCATAACACTAATCTGTATTGAATAAGTGTACAATAGACAACCTTGTGAAGTAATAGGCTGCTGAAATATATAATTACATGAGATATTTGAATGCATAAGGATGCCATTTGAAAAGGTCAAAAAGTAGGCTTACTAAATCTAGTCAAATCCCCCATAGGTGCATAAAGCAGTTTCCAAATCCACCAAGATGATCATGAATTGGATAATTCAAGTAGGAAAGCTAATGAGGGATGGAAAGAAAACTCATACATGCTTTTATTAGGAGAAAATGAGGGAGGATGACGTGGGAAAAAAACAAGTCAACTACACCTAGTCTAGCTTTTCCTTTTGCCTTAATTCTCAATAAAACAGGAAGCTTTTCAGAAAAAGAAGATATGGGATTTGGAGGATTTGGAATAAATCATACATTCTAAATATGGTTTCCAGGAGGTTTCCCAAGTGCTCCATGACTCAGTTTTAGCAAGTGTTGACTTCTAAGACATGTAGAAGGCAACTAGCATAGAGTGGAATCTAGGAGACTAGGTAATAAGACAAAAAATAATTTAATTAATGTCTAAGGTAGGTAACTATGGGTTGATTATTCTAACATGTCTATGCTGCATACAGTATTCTATGGGCTTACAAGTACTCCAGCTTCTACAAGCTCCTATGTGAAGAATTTCTAATGCCTCTGCACCAGCTGATTTTTCTCAAAGAGTGAAATTGTATGTCTGAAGGAGCAATGGAAGTTATATGTGAGTACAGGGACTATTATTTCTCCCAGGAGGGAACCTATCTATGGATGTATGGGGGATCCCAAGTTCCATAATTTTTGCCAAGATATACCACGGACTATGTTGAGCATAAGGAGGGAGTGTGACAATTGTTCATAGATGGATTCATAATTTTCTTATCCGATATGAAGAAGAAGTTTTCCCACAATTGCCATTCTACATTGGAAGCTATAAATTAACAAAGGTAAAAGGTGCACCACAGTTTGTAAAGGATCGAGGAGGTTTCCACTTCGGGGAAAGAAGTTTTCGCAGGAATGACGCCTATGAAAAGGTTGCAAAAGACTGTGTGTTTGTAGGAGTTCATTTTGAATACTCCCATCATTGGGGAAAATATGAGGAGGTATACAGAAATGTGTGTAATATGGATTCCTTGAGTAGGTGGTTCAAAAATAATATCACAACCACATGAGGAAAAGGTAGCAGCAACACCACATAACAACAGAAACAACTGGAAGAAGCTACTAAGAAATGATAAGAAGATGCCCAAAGGCTAGTGGAGGTAGTTGAGAAACAATTAGATGAATAGGATCAAAGGAAAAGGGTAGAAGAAGAAAAAATACAACAAAAAGAAGAAGAAGAACGACTTTGAAAGGAAGGGGAAGAAAGGCTACAAAGAGAATGAGAAGAAATATTGCGAAAAGAAGTTGAACAAGCAGTTGAAGAGTTAAGAAAGAAGGAACAAGAAGACAAAGACAGGGAGAGTCTAGAACAAGACACTTCTCAAGATAATCTAGTAGATCCTCCCACTACATCAAGTGACACAATAAAAGGAGGCCACCTCCCTTCTGTAGAGTTGGGATTGGTGCCTTTCACTCCGTCCAAGCATCATGCGGTAGCCTGCCTGCATATGATATTCTTAGACCCGAAGAAGAAAACCATTGTTCAGAGATCAAAATAGAGATTAAAGTTTGGTACTCAACCTGATGTAGTCACAGTGACTGAGAAAACCATCATGCAAGGCACCAACCAAGATCCCATATTTCTAGCATCAGTAAACATTGCAGTTGCTGAAGCTAATGTTGTTGGAAAATTGGTAGAATACGCTGAACACTCTAAAGAAAGAATGCTTCAGATGAAGAACATTATGGTAAAAGAAAGAGGAGAGGGACAAGAATTAAAGAGAAACCATGAAGCTACATTGTCTGAAAAGGAAAGTATTCAAAAAGAATAACAAGACTTGGAAATAGTAAAGGATGCACTGGAGCTTTCAGTTACAATCATGGAAGGAGAGAAAAAAAGACTTTTAACACAATATTTCAGAATTAGAAGCACAAAAATCCACAACAAATAGAAAAATGATAGAACTAATAACCCGGGTAGAGGACCTAAAGGTGTAGAATAGATCATTAGAGACTCAAATTAAGACATCCAATGAAAGGCAACTTGATATCACTCCCTTTTGAGAGCAATCCTGCCTAATCCAGAGGAAAATATATCAAGTCCAATTAAATATTGCGGAAGAGGTATATAAGATCAAGCAAGCAGAAACAAGATTGAAAGAAATTTCAGCAGTGTCAATAGATTTCAGAACAAAGTTACTAGAAGTTGCGGAAAAGGTTCAAGGACAACTAACTTGGATAGAAGTTAATGCAACATTTCTTGAGTGCTTGCCGCAAAAGACATCAGAAGGTTTGAGAAAAGAATTAGAAATCCTAGATTTTTGCAGCAAATCCGCTTTGAGATTGACCAATGGGGTTGAAAAGACTTTAGAAAGATGCATGGATTTCTACAAGAAAATGCACATAGTGCATAATAAATGTCAGACCTCTTCAGTGGCAAAGATCAAGGAGTTTCCAGAAAAAAGATGAACATATGAAATATCTCCAGGATAGATTGCATGAGGATGAACTAAGCATACAAAAAATTGAAGACATCACTCAAGAAGCGGTAAAATACTGTATTGCACAGGCCTCCATTAGTAATTACCTCTTGGAAGACCCATACAGGGTAACCCCACCCAAAATGGAAGAAATAAAGTCATAGTTGGTTGTGCACGAAGTGACTGTAAGATTGTTGGAGCCTGTAGGCTACAAAACTATTGTTGAAGAAGCTAATGCATGGGATGAATTCATTGAAACACCGGCTAGGATCCCTTGAGATTTTTTCTTATCTACATTTGGCACTCTCTGTAATTTATTTTATTTTATTTTCATTTTCCTAGTGCAAGACGCTAGAGGAAAAATTTAGGAAGTTGAGAAGTCAGGGAAGTCCAAAAGGCTAGGGTACTCAAAAATTCATTTGTAAAAGTAGAGGAAGAGGAATTTCAATCAAGAAACCATATTTTCCCTCTTCATTGTTTTATTTCTTCCCATTATCTATTTTATTTATATTATTTTTCCTTTCTCACTACTGTTCTTAATTTCTTATTTGGTTTTGTTGTTCATTTTTGTTGGTTCGAGGGGTTTTCCTCTGTTTTACAGTTAATGGTGGATTCATTTTAGGATTTTTCTTCAAATATATGGATAGAAAATGAGGGAAAATTTTTGAAAATAAAATGATACTCTTTTGTGCAACATGGGTGCATATCCATTGATTTTTTCACCTCCTCTTATTTCTAGGTTAACAAGGTATATGTACCTGCAAACAACTATTTTATATTGACAACAATCTACTTTCTATTTGTGGTGCTTCTCTTTGGCAGAAGCGCACATGTACGATTCTTTGGAAAAATCACACATGTTCATATCTTTGGTTAAAGCGCACCGATGCACCACTTTGGTGAAGGTGCAATGGTGCTCATTTTTGGTGTAAGTGCACCGATGGTCCTATTTTAAGGTGTGGGAACACTAGTGATATTCTTTGGTTTGAGAGAATTGATTCTTTGTGTTAAGCATATTATCTCTAGTGGATGAGTGGTTTTGCAGAGTTCTCATCAAACAATTTCCATGTAACAAATGAGTGATTTTGTAATTACAAGGGGTCCACTCATTAAGTGGTAAATAGAGTGGTTTGGAACTCACCATGGTTTTGTATGGGTGGTTTAATCACCATTACTATAAATTGAAATGCTTAACATTTCAATATTAATTATTAAACATTTTTATAATATTATTTTTATTTTTATTGATAATGTCTTATTTTATATGCTTTTAACTATATCTTTTTATTTCAAACAATTAGAATTAGAATTTTTGTTTAATATTCGACAAGTATTTCATTTTTAAATTGCACATAAGAGATTCATTAATAAAAAACAATCAGAACTAATAATTGGAATATTCAAAATTAAAGTTATCATTTCACTACATTTTAATAATCTTGTATTTATTATATCACTACATTTTAATAATCTTGGATTTTGGTTAAAGTGCATCAGTGCATCACTTTGTCTCTATCCCACAATCCCACTCCACAGGGACCATCTCAATTGATCCCCCCCTCGGTAATTAGGACCCTCTCCATGTATTTGTTTTCTCTGACTTCCTTGTATTTTTGAAGGTCATGGTTGACAAAGGATAGCTTATTCAAGTTCAACAAAGTATTCTCAGTCACTTGAACACCCTGCATGCATTTTCCTTCATCGACACACTTTATTACAAATCTTGGTCCCTATGGGGTGGTCGATGGACCCCTCTCCAAGTTGGGAAAGTACGACTCTTAGCGTGACAGATGACGCGTTGACATGAACATGAAACTCCTTATTCCAGTCAGGAAAGACCAATATCGAGGCACATACCATATTCCCTTTTAGTGAGTCAAGACTCTTATAACATTATTCATTCCTTTAGAACTTTACATTCTTCTTGAGTAGCTTCTCCAGTGGAGTAGTAATTTCAACATAACCCTGTATGAATTTATGATAATACCCAATATGCTCCAATGTAGTTCATAACTACTTAACTGAAGTAGGTGGGGGTAGGTTGACTATACTTACAATCTTAACAGGATCCATCTGTATCCCTTCCTTGCATACAACATGACCCCAAAAAATGCCAAAAGGTGCACAAAATATACATTTCTTTAAATTTAAGGAATCTAATACTTTTGACATCTTTCTAGCATGATACAAAGGCCATTAATGTGATCTCTAATAAGTCCATAAACCATCCAGTCTTCAAAATAGACTTCCAATAATTTATGTATAAAATCTTTAAACACAACAACAACAATTCTCAAAAATATACTAGGCACATTTTAAAGTCCAAAAGGCATGAAAATGTGTTGAAATAAGCTCCATTATGTCACAAATGTAGTCTTGTGTCAATCTTCTTTTTCTATTTGGATATGATGGTATCCATAAACCCATTAGTAAAAGCATACACCTCCTAATCACTAACGCTCTCCAATACTTCATCTGTAAAAGGGGCAAGGAATGGGTCATACAGAGAAGCATCATTCAATTTTTTGAGGTTGAAAAAAAAATGTACTTCACCCATCTTCTTATCTTGTCCAACCATATGACTAATCCATTTAGACTCCTTGATAGGTTCAATAATTTTGACATCCAACATTCTGTTTATCCGCTTTGACATTCTCTTTATAACGCAAATTTAACCTATATGGCCGTTGTTTGACTAGTTTGGCATCAGGCTTCAAAGGAATCTTCATGTCTCCCAGGTCACCCATAATTCCTTTTATTTCAAAAAAATTTGTCGAGAACATGTCTTGAAAATCATGTGGCAGGTGAACGATGTTCCCAACAGTCTCATCATCCCAATACTCACCAATGTTCACAAATTTTGGATTTTCTAGGGAACCAATGTTTATCTTCTTAATTTTTAGTGGCTTTAAGAACTTGTCAGAGGATATACCCAGTCCCTTAAATGCTATGCTTCCTTATCATTCTGGGATTTGAATATCACGAGGATCATGATATTCAGGTTCTCCAAGTTCTCCTAAAATATTGTAACAGTCCATCAGATTTTGAACTATCACAATCCACTGTGGTAGGCTTGACACAGGTACCAAAATTTCCTCAAAGATTTTGGTCTTGATATTTATAAGGATGCATAAATGGATGAACTTTTGTCGGCATAGCTAAAAATGTGCTTGAAACTTCTAGCAAGATGATCCCAGTTTGCAGTGTCGCATTGTAGTTCCATCGACATATACCACTTATGGAGAATCATATTTAACGTATGAATGAACATATGCACCCATTCCTATTTTGGTCTATTAATCCATGTCGAGGTACATACATTGATGTGATTGATAGGACTTGCTAGTATATTGTAATTTTCTCCAACATAAGGAATTTCCTCATGGAACCTAATTTCAAGCAAGTTTTTGCACTACGACCAAATTATAATATGTTGTTTGTGAACAACCAACCACCTCTCTATAGTAGCTTTCTAGGCAGTGTCCAAAGCTAATAATCATAGTTGTTCTTATACCTTCCTTTAAAATCCACATAGAAATATGTTTATTTTAGGCATCCCTTCATAAGTAGGAAAGTCACATACCTCTATATCGATCCATTGCAATGAATTTTTAATTATGGCACATTTCCTCATTGAGACTTCATGTAATATGTTCTACCAGTTTTCCAATGTCTCTCTTGAATTCGATGAACAAGAACCAAATTTTTTCCAGTCTAGTATACCATCTGCAGTAGGATTGAAATAGTCTTCATATTAGATGAAATATTATGTATGTTGTCTAATTCTGTTATCTCATACTCACCCTTTACTGGATCAACATATCTCTATCCTTCTAATGGGTCTATTGGTGCGACCACTCTCATTTACAAATCTTCGAATAACAAGACACTCTTTTTGAAATTGATAATGGTATGGTTCTCAATTTCCCAATTGATAGTACCCAACAAAGCATGGTACAGATTAGCATCATAAACTATTTCAATTAGCTCAAAATATGCATAGGTTTGATTCCCTTCTATATCGACAGGATATCTCGGCAATCGATCTAGTGGCAGGACCTTCAGTTGATTTTAAAATTCATAACTAGATTAGAGACCATATGAATTTAGGTTCTCCCATACTTTCCCATGTTTATTTGGAAAGAATGTTCACATACGATCCTAGATCTAGGATGATGAAATCCATATCATAATAACCAATTTGAGCATTCATATGAATCTCACACCCAATCTTATGTCTTCTATCAATATGATTGACACTTTCTCTTTCACTTGATCATCTGACTCTTCAATTAGTGTATATAGTTTTGCTATTGCATGCTCATCCCTTAATAATGCCAAACAACTTCTTAGGAATGATTTCAAAGAACTTATGGGTTTTGTTGACTTTAGTGGATTAGGCTGGTCGAAGTGTGGTGGCATGTCATAGACATGCCTCTCATCAAATATTGGTACAAAACGTGATGTTGATACTCCATGTCGTTAGTCCAAAAGTTCTTATTGTACCTCAAAGAAAACTTGTTTTATTTCTGTACTTCAAAAGGTACCTTTTGCTGGGTAGCCAGTCATATTCTTGAGTTCAACATGTAACCATATCCATCCTCTCATGTCATAACGCCTCCTCTAGTTACAAGAGAAATAGTCAGTGGTTTTCCTCTAGGTTTAGCTGTAATCTTCTGGAATTTTTTATTAGTATTATATAGTTGGTTCTGATTTGCATTAGTTTTGGATTTCCACTTAGCAATAAGCTACATAAAATATTCGATATTATGATCCAACGCTTTGTAATACAAACACATTGATGTAGTATTTTCACAATATTTGGCATAGTGTCCTTGTTGACCATAATTATAACAGATGAGATGACCTCTTTTGCAAAAAAATCCGACTCCTCTTCCACTTTCTCTAAATGTGACACCACCTCTTGGTGGGGCTTATTGTACATTGGTTCTTTTAGCTTGCATTTGTTCATCATTATTTATCTAATATCTATCAACTGTATTTTATTGGAGCAACTGATATGCCCTACAATATTTTTCGTCGTGTCCCATATATCAACAGAACTTGCAATACAATTTATAAGGTGTACTTACTATTTTCCACAGATACAAACATTCTTTGGATTGATATCCTATGGTCTGACAATTTCTACAACATGGAATTCCTTGTGTATTCAATGGATTCGATGCACCAGATGCAAGGTAATCAAGAAACAACCAACATGAATCTTTATGATGACATTCTAACTTGCAATGCGTACACCATACATCTTCCTAAACTTATTTTTCTTTCTTAATATCTTGAATTTGAAGCGAAAAGTTAGCTAACTACGGCTGGATCTATGCCATACCATCCCCAATTTCTCCAGTTAGTGAAACTTCCAACTTCATAGCGAGTTCTAGTGCCTTGGTATGGGCTACAATCTTCTATTGCATTAACGGTACTCGGATATGTGGCAATAGTGCAACTATAAACCACTCCTTCTATTTTACATCAGACATCTAGAAGCTCACCCTAGACATTAAAGTATTGAATCTTTGATTGAAATCCCACACCAACTCACTTGAAAGCCGATTTATCTCCTTTAATTCCATAATACACTATGATTCAGACTTATATATCTTGAATTCATTTGTCAGTCCTGCTTTAATCTCAACTAACGTCTTTTCTGCATTTTCGACAGAGACATATGAAAATTTCATTTACCAATCTAGGGAACAACCTATAAAAGTCATGGTCATTTGGGCCCTCTTGATGGCCTCATCTTGCACCTGTCGAATAACCCATATAGATTCACAAAGAAACCAATGTTTCTCTGGATCCTTTGATCCAGACCCATTAAAAATATGTAACTTCATATTGTCCCCAACCATCCTAGGTCTATGGGATACCAATGAACTAGAACTTGGTGGTGTACTATGAGGAACCTTGTTATGCGGACCACTATGCTATCTATTACTTTGATTTGATGGAAAATATTGTGATGAATTCTTGTTCCTTACCTCAATTTTAGGAGACATATGCGGGGTCATGGGTATGTCATAGCCTTGGGCCAGGTGTAGTTATAGATCTTCTTTTTCTTCTTCTGAAACAAGCCAATATTATTCTTCACAAGATCCTTCCTCGAGTAGTGGCACTGATTCGTAGTCTCCCCTCCCGATCACACTACAACTACCTCCTCTAGTTGCAGTCCTCCTCCTCTTGTTCGACTAGAACTTCTTCCCATTACTCAGGTTGACCACTCTCTTTGTTGGTCTCGCTTATTCCTCCATAGAATATTTCATCTTATCCCTTACATTCTTCTCCATACCTTCCTCTAGTTGATACTCATTCTTGTGCATACAATCTCTCTACTTGTCGAATTCCATCCTTAGAACCCCCTTTTCACATGTCAGCATCTTAATCCACAATTTTAAATAATTTAGGTATCTACCTATAGGTCCTTGGATGAATATTCCCTTTCTACTTCACTAGATGATTTGATAGTATCCACAATGATATCAGTAATATATCCCCCCATGTTTCTATCAACCTAAAAGTCGACGACCCTTGCTATTATATTTTTGAAACCATTTAGAAGTTGGATCAACTATGGTGTCCAATTCTTAGGCTTTCCTCCTTGATGATTCTTCTTTTGTGGTTTCTAACCACTCATACATGACAATAGGAAATTCACTAATTTTTTTATGAATATCAGAATATACATACCTTCCTAGCCATTCTCCTGGAGTTAGTCGCGAATATCTATTTTCTTCATGAGCATATTCTCTTTCCTTTTGATCTATCTGGTCCTGAATCTGAGGCTTCATCATGTGCCAAAACATGTCTCATTCACAATGATCCTAGTCCTGAAAAAAAACCAGTTGTTGGCACAAAGTCACACTAACCTAGGTTCATATCGACTGATACCAACAAACCCCAAGATACCGTCCCGAAAGGGGTTGAATACTTACTGTAACACCTACAGAGCAGATGAAGTATCCCCTGAGGTGCCTATGGGAGTTGAAAGAACCAAGTTTTTGTAATAGTGAAGGGTATTTACACTAACACATACCTCGACATATTATACATTGACAAATCACTGATTGCGACAAAACCATATATTCATATTCATGAAATAAATTAGATTCATTATTAGGTATTCAACCAATGATGCATCTTATTATTCATTTACTTCGCATTAATCATTCATTCATGTAGTAATAAAGAACATAACACATCACAAAAAGTACACCAATATTTAACGTGGAAACCCAAAATGGGAGAAAATCACAAAAGCGCTTATTTATTCATAATATTAGTAGCTCAAATGCTTCTTTTCTATGACCTTATCTTATAGAAATATTCTCAATTATCCTTTACATCATATTTGCGCACATGGCTTGCAGATTGACTCATGCATCAAGGATTAACTTATACGTTGAACCAAAATGATATGGCATTGACTTGCACATTCCTTGATCTGTATATCTCTAACATCCCAACCCATTACATATTTATAGGCTCTAATGGCCCGATTGATATCCCTATCCCACTTCCTGATTCATTACATAAGTGGGACAAAATCCTAACTAACTAACCAACCTTTCGGTTGGACTTCCTCAAAACAAGTACTCTTCCTTGATTTCTACCTAAATTGTCAAAGCCGACTGTTGTTCTTTTCATTTCGTCGCATCCTTTGACCAAAATTTGCAAAATAGGTACCAAAATTCCAAAAACAAAGTCAAGCCAACATAGATATGTGCAACAACATGAAAATGTAGTATGATGTAGAAAGGAAAATAAACATGACTTGAGAAAGAATATGTGAAACAATGTAATGAGGTAAGTAACAAAATGAGGCAAACAAAACATGGGTTTAGACCGAGTACATTGCACAAATTTTGAAATCTAGGTACCACTAGGAGAATTTCAGTGAGAGAAAGTGTCTTGGGAGGGGTAGCAAACCTTCTTTTGAATGGAATGTTAGTTTATGTACTTGAATTGCATTGATTATATTATTTTGAAAAAAAAATATTTTTCCCACATTATTTACATTGCAGTTGTTTGAGAAAAAATGTAAGAGCATCTTCGAAAGCGAGAAGGCCGAGAGTCTTAAGGATAAGTTGACCTTTATGTGTTTCCGTCGTTAAATATGGAATAAATGGGTCAGCATTTCCAACATTTATAAGAATGGTGGTGTATTATGTTCGCCTACGAAGGCATCACATGCATAGTTCTCTCCCAACAATACATCTAAATAAACAATAATTTTTCTTAGGTGTACAAGGGGGCGGGAGGATAATTAGCCAGATGGATTAGAAGTTGCAACAAAAAAAGGAATTGTATGGCTAACTATCTCAGTCAAATAAGGGGTGGTAGCAGAGGGATTAAGTGGATACTGTAGAGGATAAAAGAACAGAGACATGTTTGTAGAGTTGCATCAAGACACATGGAAAATAACGATGTTGTCAACCATAGTTATTTCAAAGTACACACAAGCAATGTACTAGAAGTGTACAACATGAAATATCACCACATAATACAACTTGGTGAAATGCAAGAAATAGATGATGACGTTAAACCTAAAAAATCAAGTAAAAAGAAGAAAAAAAGGAATGTTAATTATTATTATCATAGTGTTCCCGAACCAGCCAAGGAGATAATGAATATGTATATAGATGAGAGGAATGGAGAGGGAAGGGGATCCATTCTAAACTCCTATTATTTTTCTTGCGTTTCATCTTATCCAAGTTCATTGAAGCATGCACTAGAAAGCTTACGACCAATTATGATGACATTGGAAATTGATTTATTGGTTGTATATTTATGCAACGTGATCACTGATTGGAGTGGTGATGATTTAATAGAGTTGTTCAACATACTAGGAAGTATCTAGGGAATACGTGTTTGTGGGTTTTTGGTTCATCCATTAAACTTTCATTTGGTTATTGTCGTGGTCAAGTTGTATTTCAAAAAGACAATTGAATATTGTTATTTTAAATTTGGCAATTTCAAACATTTCAAAGACAAAAACACATATGATAGACCATATAATATCATTGTGTTGGATGGTCTATATTAGAGGATAAAACCCAAGGTAACAGAAGAACCACTTTAGGAAAGGAGATTTGGATTCTTCCTTTCTAGAGAGGGATCTCTCACAGGATATTTATCAAGGCCAGATTTAAAGATAAAACAAATTCATGTTGAGTTCATGGTTGAAACAGGGTAAGCACAATTGGGCTATGGAGTCACAAATTATAGATGAGTTACATAACAGTTTGTAGGTGAAGATCCATAGAGGCAAGGTAGCACTCAGTTACATTCAAATAGTTGTTTGTCTAGTGATAAAGAGAGAATAAGAATAGTCCATCAACACAGAGCATCTAAGGATGAATTATGCATCAATTTTGGAGGGAAAGATTTTGGTGGATACTTGAAAACAATAGGTAGAGCATACAAGATGAATTCTGAACTATTATACACTTATTCTAGGCATGAAGAACACATAATGGAAATGTTAACAAGAAGATATGTATAGAGGAAAGAAAATAACAAACTGAACTACGAATCACACAGGAATCTCTGCAACAACAACAAGCATTTGGATCTGCAACTTTTATTAGAAAATATCTCAATAAAGCACAACAAAAAATTATTACGGGTTCCAACCCTGTTTCCCTTTATGGAGGGCATATTTATAGTTTCCTAAGCTCCCAAGACCAACCTACAAATAGAGCTAAAACTAGTTTCAACATGAAAATGAAATTCATAACAAAATGATGATCTGGAAAATCCACCATGATCATAAAACTAAACATAAAACACGTGTTGGAGCGTGCATGATGAATCCCTTGAGGAGTTTTGACAACAGGAATGCTGAAAACGACTGGTTCATGGGTTTTCGACATGGCCTACAACACTTTTCCTCCTTCTGTAATTTTCCCGTTAAAATCATTTTGGATAGTATATCTTCTCTCAAGATTCATTCCGCACTGTCGATCTATGATCTGTGGAATGCGGAAGATGGGATGACGGCCTTTCCAACGTTCAATTTTTCATTTTCCCACATCCGCGTCATCTTTTCTGCCCCTTTGTTTTCCGAATTGTCGATCTACATCGGATCTATTTTGAGCTGTTGATATGAGGTTTGCAAAAAACCTAAAATCCCTTCAAAATCCTGTGTTTTTTGGCTTACACCCTTCAAATATACCTTTACCTTTGAGATTAATCTAGACCATTGATCTAGATGCAGATGGTTTCTAGACTGTAGATCTGGCAGATATAAAAATAGTAACTTCAACTTTTCAAGACCAAAACCTTTGTCTTCCTGGTTTCTAGTATCCGCCCTTCTTATTTCTTTCTGCACCATTGATCTGCACAGAATATTTTCTAACCGTAGATCTGGGGGATATCGAAAATCAAAACTTTAGCTTTTCACGCCTAAATCCTTATACTTTCCACTTTTCGATCCCGGATATTGGAAATAAAAAATTGGGACTTTAGCTTTCTGGGACCGAACTTAGCCTTTCCCGATTCCAACTTTTACTCCTGTTATTTCTAGCCATTGATTTACCTCAGAGGCATTATTTACCGTCTATTCTATACTGTAGGAGGAATAAGTTGAATTTAACACTTTTGTAACCAAACCTTACCCTATGCTTAACTACCACTCCCAATTTTCCTTGTGCGGAAATGATTTCTGGCCTTTGATCTTTTCCACGGTGAATCTAGACCGTTCATCTCCTGTCAATAATTTATTCTAAGGGTATGTTTCCTCATTCATGAAAATTTCAAGGTCAAAAATCATAATTCCTTCAATTTTTTTGCATTCCTACTCTGGAAATCCCCCTTCCAACACCTGCAAAACTTCATCAACGATCTTAAGGGCTAGACGATATAAACATTTATAACCCTATTTCTCTTTTTGATGGCCAAACCATTCACTAAATAGTTATCCCATAAATGGTTCTAACAACTGGCTCCAACTTGAGATGCTATCCTCCCTGTGAGGTAGCAAAGAACCCCGGAGACCATGTTCCAAATCCATTGGGCGGCTCCCAATCTTTTTTGAAATCCCTAGCATGCTCTAAAAACTTGAAAACTGAACTAATGCTGGAACTAACCTGAAAAACTGAAAATGAAACTAGAAACTGCTGAAAGAGATGCTCACCATGTCAAGTTTATTCACATCTACTTACCTACCCTACTTACTAAGCATCAATGCCCAATCAAGTAATATTTGACTTCTAGTGAAGCCAATCAAGCAAATGATCCCATAAACATTATTTTTCATCATGCTTGATAAAAAACATAATTGAAGGACATAATGGTAAAAGGTTATGGAAGAAAATATGTTCTTTACTATACACACATAACCCACTACTTCTACTGCAAAGATCCTCAAGATACTCAACCACTGGATCATGATAACCTTCAAATTTTTCTATTTTTTTTTCCATGATCAGGCTTAGTAAAAAATAGAAAGGAAGAACTTAATGGCAACAAGTTATGATGATATATATGATATTACTATACTCTCATAACCAACCATTACCCCTGCAAAGCTTCTCCACATAGTCAGCTACTAGATCACAAAATCTATGGCAGTCTTCAACTTTCTCTGTCATTTGCATGCCATAACCATGATATTCCTCTAGTATCTTGCAAAAATGCTCTTCAATAAAATCATGCAAGGAATTCTATTGAAAATTTGAAAATGAAACATCAACTTCTTCATCTAAAATATTTGAATTTAAAACCAGATTCCTTATAAGTGTTTCAAAGAGAATAGGATTGTGTTCTTTAATAGAATCAAGAAAAATAATTTCTGAATTAAGAAAACATAAAGAAGTGTCCCATTAGTGGAATCCTTTTATTATTCAAGAGAGATAGGTGAAATGTACTCTTCTTGACCTTCTGAATTTGAAAAACAAAAAGAGATATCCCCTTCAGGATCTTCATCTTCTTCTAGGTGATTCATTTCATTATTGCAAACACATAACTTATTATCCTGGTTGGAATGTCTATCCATTTATTCTACTACAGGGTAATAAAAAACATGACAACTTACATATATTTTTATCATTTTCTTACCCCAATAAGGTTGCTCAAACTGTAACTCCACCTGCACATTGTCAGACTGCTTTTCAAAAGAATCTTGAAAGGAATTCTCATGACAGTTTTCAAATGAGACATCAAATACTTCATTTGAAAGATCAAATTTTAAATTTTGATTTCTTCTAGATGTCCCAAAGGAAATATCATTATTTTCTTCAATAAAATAAAATGAACAAAATTCTTTTTCGTGAGATGAAATTCCTGAATTTGAAAGGTTCAAGGAGGCATTGCATTTAGAGTCCTCATCTCCTTCTTTGTAGGCCAACTCTTCATCATAAACTGATGGTTTTTTCACATGCTGAGATTGATTGTGTGATTGGTCTTCTTTGTCACCTTCCTCCTCTAAAAAATTCATGAAATTTTCTATTATCTCAAACTCATGTTTTTGTTTAGAGATTTTAAGCATGTGTCTCAGCAATCATTAGAGGAATTTTGGGGTCTAAAATGGGCCTCCTAAGGAAAATAATAAAATACTAGTTAAAATAATAAAATAATAGTTAAAATAATAAAATAATATTGATTAATTTTGGAGGAAGAAAGAAAAAAACTACTTTTTGTGTTCGTATTTTCGACATATCTCCCTTTGTTTTTACTCAAATTTTGATCGGGAGAGCTCGTTGGATGTGGAATTTGATTCTGCATCCAACGAGTACCTACACTGCATACTTTTGATGGACCCCGCTACCCCAAAAACAAGAAATACCTGAAAAAACGTGATGATGACATCATCATCACGTTTTTTCAGGTATTTCTTGTTTTTGGGGTAACAAGGTCCATCAAAAGTATACAGTGTGGGTACGTGTTGGATGCAGAATAAAATTCCACATCCAACGAGCTCTCTCGATCAAAATTTGAGTAAAAACACAATGAGATATGTCGAAAATATGAACAAAAAATGTATTTTTTTTAATGACAAATATGTCAATTCAACCATTATGGTTGACTTATTTTATTGAAATTCTATTGGTTCTTGAATTCCAACTCACAAAAACTTATTTTGGCACGTTTTCTTATAAGGCCCATTTTAGACCCCAAATTTCCTCTAATGTCAAATGAAGAATAACACAAAGGAAAACTATCACTTCCAGCGAACTCACCATCTTCTCCGTTTTCAACTCTTTGACATTGGATTCAAATGGAATTTTCTTCATCAACATGGTATAAACTTTCATACCTTTCTTCTAACTCCAATTTAAGACCGGATTCCTCTTAACTTGAAATTTCAGAACATGTATAAATTCTATCAGAATGCCATTTTCCAGAGTTAGAGTTCTCTATACAATCATCCACAGAAACATTATAATTTCGAAAAAACTGTTGCTGCCAAAGGGTATTTTCGGATTGGACATGGGCGATCTCCTCATGTGGAAAAAATTCAGGGGTTGAAAGACATGAGGGAGGATTTGATTTAAAATCCCAACTTATTTCTTGGTCTTAGAAATATAGAAAATAATGCTGCAAAGTATCATCAGCTTTAGGAAGAGAGACATAGATGGTTGAGATAGAGCTTTGGCTTATGTCAACCTCAATCAAGGAAGACATCACCAACTGCTGAGAATTTTCTTGCATATCATGGCAATTGGTTTGTCTTTATTTCTCCTTTCCGGTATTCTGTTGGCTACTAGAAGATTGATTTTGATTGAACCTTCATTCATTTACGGTAACATATCTATGTCTCAATTTTATCTTTCTCTGGAGATTTCCTATAGCCCACAAATATCCTCTTTGGTAATGTTCTAAATATTCCTTAGTGAGGAATATTTCAGAACCCTAATCACCCAAATGGTTAATATGACCCTCATTGTCATTAGCCTCATCTTCATATGCAACATATTTCTCAGGAAAAGGGGGCTGTATTTGCTGGTCATTTTGATTCCTAGGATTGCTCATATTCCTCTGTCTAATTTGTCGAGGTGGGGGAAGATTTTTCCTTCTGAAATTTGGATTTCTAATCTGAGGTTCATTTTGTTCCCTTCTTAGTGGCTCGTTATCTACAATCAACCTATCCATCAACTTTTCCACTGTTTTCATCATCATTTCAAACCTTAAATCATTAGATGAAGCAGTAGGAATAGAAGACCCATCTTCTTCCTTAGCTCTCCTTCTTTCTTCTACCTGATTTATCTTTCCATTTTCCATCATATTAGATTCCACTTCTGAAGCATATTGAAACATGGCAGGTAGAATTGCTGATTTTCTCTCTCTTAACAACAGAGCAAAGTCACTGTCAAAAGCATCAACATAGTGGAGCTTTTCTGCACCTACCAATGGGTTGATATCAGGAGGGATAGAGTTATACACCTTCATAAATATACTGGAAAATTCATGTACAGACTCAAACCCCCCCTTATTAAGATGATTGTACTAAGAAATCACATGCAGAGGGCTTCTCTTGTCATCCCATTTTTCTGGGAAGGAATTTTGAAAGGATGCAAAGTGAGAATAGATCTAGTAGGTAGATCCCTAAACCACTTCTTTGCCTCCCCTGATAGGATTTGTGCAAATAACCTCATCTTCACATCATCATAATCCACTTCCTCCAAGTCAATTAAATCTTCAAATCTATCCACATGGTATTTGGCTGTGAAGTTACCCTCCCCATCATATAAGGTAATTCTTTGGGAATAGTTTAGGGGAAGGTCATGTTATGCAACAGGTAAGGCCAAAGGGGAAAACCTAGAATCCATTGGTATAGGTGGATGTGGAACAAGAGGAATATCTTGAAAAGGTGGAGGGGCTTGGACAACTAGTGGGATATAAGGCTGAAATTTTTTAGTGGCAATATTTCTTACACCAGTTCCCCCAGAGTTTTGAAAGTTCTGCCAGAGAGAGTCAAGAAGATATGACTATAACCTACTAGGATTTAGTTTTGTTTCTTTCAAGTTAGATTGTGATTTAGACTTTAGTAATGGCCTTTCAAAATTGGTTTTCCACACATAATCTTGAATGCTATGAAAATATTGAGTAGATGAATTTCCAAATTGAGCAATATCTAGCTAGTCTTCTCCTTTATCTCTAACCAATTTATTGGGATAATCCACACTTCGTAATGTTTCAGTGTTAGGGTTTCCTCGTGTATGTGACCTTTTGGGGGATAGGATATGCTTGGAAATATTGCTCAAAACAATGTGGCACCAGGTGAAAGAGGTACGACCTTCTTGATGTCTGACCATTTTTCACCATCAACAATCAGATCTAAAACTCTGTTGTTCATATCCAGAGAAGATTTGAAACCTCTTCCCCGTATCGGTCCTTCTGGCCATCGGTCTCCCTAGTGGAGTCACCAAGGAAAATGATACAACCTTTTTCAAATGCAGGAGTCTCTGTTTTCCCACAAAAGCCCTTTCTCCTTAGAGTCTTTGTTGTTTTTCCTAGGTATTATTTTCACTTTCGTCCTCGGCAATGACGCCAGTATGTTAGCACTCAGAATTACACCTAGGTTGCAGAGGGTAAACCCCAAGGTAACAACATAACCACTTTAGTAAAGGAGATCTGGCTTCTTCCTTTCCAAAGAGGGATCTCTCACAGGATATCTATCAAGGCTAGATTCAAAGATAAAACAAATTCAGGTTGAGTTCATGGTTGAAATAGGGTAAGCACAATTCAGATATGGAGTCACAAATTATAGATGAGTTGCAGAATAGTTTGCATGTGAAGGTCCACAGAGGAAAGGTAGCACTCGGTTATAGTCAAATAGTTTTTTGTCTAGTGATAAAGAGAGAATAAGAACAATCCATCAACACAAAACATCTAAGGATGAATTTTGCATCAATTTTGCAGGGAAATATTTTGGTAGATACCTGAAAAAATAGCCAGAGCATACAATATGAATTCTGAACTATAATACACTTATTCCATGCATGAAGAACATATAATGGCAATATTAACAAGAAGATGTGCATGGAGGAAAGAAAATAACAGACTGTAACTACGAATCACACAGGAATCTCTGCAACAACAACAAGCATTTGGCTCTGTAACGTTTATTAGCAAATATCTCTATAAAGAATAACACAAAATTATTACAGGTTCCAACCCTGTTTCCCTCTATGGAGGGAATATTTATAGTTTCCTAATCTCTCAAGACCAACCTCGAAACATAGCTAAAAACAGTTTCAATATGAAAATGAAATTCATAACAAAATGATGATCTAGAAAATCCTCCATGATCATAAAACCAAACAGAAAACATGCGTTGGAGCATGCATGACGAATCAATTGAGGATTTTTGACAGAAGGGATGCTGAAAACGACTAGTTCAAGGGTTTCCACCATGGCCTACAATGCTTTCCATCCTTCTCTGTAATTTTCCTATGAAAATCCTTTTGTACGTAGATCTTCTCTCGAGACTCATTTCGCACCATCGATCTATGATCTACCGAATGAAGAAGGCGAGATAACGATCTTTCCAAGTTTCAATTTTGCATTTTCATGCCTCCGCATCATCTTTTCTGCCCCTTTGTTTTCCACACCATCAATCTGCATCGGATCTATTATCAGCCGTTGATATGAGGTCTGTGGAAAACCTAAAATCCCTTCAAAATCCTATCTCTTTTGGCTTCTAGCCTTCAAATTTACCTTTACCTTTGGGATCAATCTGGACCGTTGATTTGGATGTTGATGGGTTCTAGACCATAGATCTGGTGGATATCGAAAATTAGAACTTCAAATTTTCAAGACCAAAACCTTTGTCTTTCTGGTTTCTGGTATCCACCCTTCTTCTTTCTTTCCGCAACGTTGATCTACGTGGAATATTTTCTGAACATATATCTAGCAGATATCGGAAATTAGAACTTCATCTTTTGACGCCCAAATCCTTAGACTTTCTGCTTTCTAATCCCGGATAGCGAAAATCAGAAATTGGGACTTTATATTTTTCGGTTTTGAACTTGTCTTTTCCCGATTTCAACTTTTACTCCCGCGCTCTCTAGCCATTGATTTACCTCAGGGCCATTATTTACCACCGGATCTAGACTACAAGAGGAAGAAGTCATATTTAACACTTTTGTAACCAAACTTTGTCCTGTTCCAGAATTTCGCTCCCGATTTTCCTTGTGTGGAAATGATTTCCATCCTTTGATATTTTCCACGGCGCATCTAGACCGTCCATCTCCTATCAACAATTTCTCCTAAGGGCGGATTTCCTCATTCATGAACATTTCAAGGTCAAAAAACACAATTCCTTCAATTTTTTTTCATTCTTACTCTAGAAATCCTTCTTCCAACACTTGCAGAACTTCATCAATGATCTTAAGGGTTAGATGATATAAAAATTTATAACCCTATTTCTCTTTTTGATGGCCAAACCCTTCACTAAATAGTTAACCCAAAAATGGTGCTAACAAAGTGAATCAATGGATATGTGTTACGATCGTAATGAAGATGATGAGAAAATGGACCCCTTTCCTTCATACAATGAAGTTGGTGTTGGGATGAGGATTAGACATCCATTCAAAAATGAAAGAAATATTTCATTTTGGGACAATGTTATTAAACATTTTGTAGAGGAAGATGGGATAGTTCTCTTCATTTACGGCAGAGACATAATTCTTCAGTTTATAATGCAAGAATGAAAGTGTATATTGGCATGCGTTGTTGAGAACGCACATCAGGAAAAATATTTGAAGAGGTATTATCAAAGACTTATCAACAAATCAAGAAAAAATATCTGAAGAGGTATTATCAAAGACTTATCAACAAATTAGGTTGGTAATTGTTTCCGTGTTTATAAAAATATTAAGTAACTACATTGTTTTTTTTATTGTTCTAGTTTGCTGATAATTCAAATAAAAAAGGCTAATTTTATGTTGATGTCCTTTATCACGAAGAATCTCAACCTTTGAATGTTGAAGAACCTGATCAAATTATAGAAGAATGTCATATAGATGTTTTTAATGCATGTCAGGATACATTATCGATTGGTAAGTTCATATTCTGACGAGGAAAATATATAGGAAGAAAATGTTTGTTGTAAACAAAATTACACTAATAGATTTATTTTCTGGGTATGAAATTAGCGTCAAACACATCTCAACCACCAGAAGTAGATGATATGGTGGATCGATCACACATATTAGGTACATTCTATATTCTACTCGTGTTATAATTTGATACAATGACATCAAATAATACTATCCTGTATTAAATAGGAAGGTATGCCACAATACATTATTAACAATTGGTAAGTTCACATTCACATGGAAAAAAACACAAATTTACTATAAAACAAATTACAGTGATTAATTCATTTTTCAGTATGAATTCAGATTCAAACACATCGCAAACAATAGTCCAAAAAAAGAGAAAATGTTAGTATTGTGGTCCCAACCAACTTCTTTGATTCCAACATGCAGGTGGTCATCTCCTTGAGAGACCAATTCCTCCTTTCCACTACATCATTTTGCTGGGGAGTGTAGGGAACTGAATGTTGGATCTGAATGCCACTTTTGGAACATATATGCAGCAACTCATTATTAATATATTCCTTGGAATTATCAGATCTCAAAATCTTAATCTTTTTTCCAGATGCATTCTCAATTAATGCTTTCAATTTAGTGAATTTTCACAGACTTCGGACTTCTTTTTTATGAAAAAGACCCATGAGTATCTGGAAAAGTCATCTATGAAAGTGCGAACGTACCATGATCCATTGATGGATGTGGTAGGAATTGGTACACTGATATCAGAATGTATTATCCCCAATATGGATGATGCTCGGCTTGCCTTCCCTCGATCAAACTTATGCTCAGGGTGCTTGCCAACAACACAACCCTTGCAAATTACGGTGGTAGCTTTGACGACCGGGAGGCATTCAACCATGGAATTTTTCTATAATTGCTGCAAGTACTTGGAGTTTAGATGGCCAAATCCCTCATGCCATAGTCTACTAAACTCATTTCCATGAGTCAGCAATGCAGTGGGCTTTGCATCCGCCACAAAATGGGATAACTCATAGGCTTTTGCATGATGGTTTGCAAGGCCTTTTGCTACAAGTTTTCTGGATGCAAGTTCAGTGATCTCTACATCATCTGGGATGAAGGAGACTCTCTTGGGCACTCCAGTATGTGCCATTTGATAAACACTTGGGAGGTTTGATGCAAGAGATGGTACATACAGAACATTGGAAAAATAACCATGCTCAATATTTATAGTACCTTGCCCTTCGGATATGATGGTGGATTCATATCCCATGTGGATGGGAATGCTTTTGCCGGTCTTTAGGGATGAGAAGGAGTCTCTGCCTACCATCATGTGATTCAAAGCTCCAGAGTCTATCAATAGAGCATTGGAATTCATAGTGATTTCCATGAGATCATGACCTCTTTCATGCTGGGGATCCTGATCTTGATGATCTCTCCTCTGAAATATTTCTGGAAGATTGATGTGATTTCTCTTAAGGAGAGAAGTAGCTTCATCAAGTTTCTTTTTCATGCAGGCATGTTCAGGGTGGAATCCCTTCCCGCAGTATGAACACTTGACTTTTTCCTTCCCATGGTGGCCTTTGTTTTTTTTCTTCTTCGAGCCAGAAGGCTCTTCTTGCTACTGATTTTGAGCTTTAGACTTAGGAGCTTCGAATTTGGTTTTGGGGTTCTTCTGCTGCTTTCCTTTCCCCTTCGAATCCTTGGGTCCCGAAGCAAAGAGGGCTTAATCATGGGAGGATCTGATTATCCCCATCTGGACAAGCTTATCATGCTCGCTTGTTAGGGAATCAATGAAGGCATTGAGTGAAGGAATCTTCCATCCAAAAGTTATGAGCTTCCCCACACAAAATGTAGAAACAAACACCGAATAGTCAGCTCCAAGTTTTGAGAGAATGGGGAGGATGATTTTATCATCCTCCTTATTCACCTAAAATTGCTTCAATAGAAGGACTGTATGCTTGAATTTTGTGAAAAATTCATTAAGGGTCTCAAAATTGCCAAGTTGAAGGGAAATCAACTCGTTTTCAAGCTGATAAACCATCAGATCATCCTATTTTCCATACAGGGAGGCAAGGTGGTCCCAAATCTCTTTCGGAGTCTTCAATCCTGAGAGGTGGAACAGAATATCCTTGGAGATAGAGAGACACAAGAACCCAAATGCTTCATCTTTCTTATTAAAAAATATAGCCTTGTCTATAACATGGGTAGGCTCTTCTTCTGTGTCCATAGTGACCCGGTAGAGTCCTCCAACACGTAGCTGGATCTCCATGTCTCCTTTCCATGAATTGAAATTGAACGAAGTCAAAAGATCTATGGGAGAAGCCATATAAAACTGTTATAGCGAATGCAGTGAGACTGTAAAACTTGCAAATCAAAACAATAAAGTCACCATAATTTTAGGTTTTCATCACACCCAGCATAATTGATCAAGAAACATTGATCAACAATTCCTTTACTTGGGGTATTAAGTGGTAAACCTTCGACTTTTGGTGCAGTGTTGGAATTTGAGATTTTGCTCAATTTTTTATGCAAAATATGTCAAAAACCATGTTTTTGAAGAGAATGAGCTCAGTCCCGCCATGAGCTCTGATACCATATTAATCTGTCATAGTAATCTAGGGACAAAAAAACAGTCTCATAAGATATTTCAAACAATTAAGCATGAAAATGGCATAATGGTACCGCAATAGGAGTAGCAGCTCTGTATAATCAATAAAGAATGAGTAATACAATACAATAATCATGCAATATGCATGAATTCCAAGACAATTCTAATTCCCAAGGAGGTCATTTGAATTGAATGAATGGGTGTAGATTAACTGAATGTCAGCCATAATCGACACACTTAGTTAACCACATAACTAATCAATAATTGACTCTCACACTAAGTCCTAAATGAATCAGAGTGCAATAGATGACTGAGTCTAACTAAAAGTGACTCATCACATGTAACTGCATGTCCAACTAAATGAGGTAGCACATCCATAACTCCAAGTAGCTCCGATGGAGTTAACTGAAGTGACACATGTCATCAGAAGTGGTTGTAGGCGCATGTGTTAGCTCCAGTTCATAAATAATGACAAAAAATAATCAAATAATGAATGGTGAATGAATGGAGGCACCTTCACAACTCAGGTTAACTAATTGTAATAATCAGTTAGCAATTAGGTGCATTTATGACACTTAGATCACCCCAGAAATGCTTCTTGTTTGAAGGAGGAAGCCCGGTTAGCCTCCTTGAATGAAGAAGAAGGATTAGTTGGCCTCCTTGACTAAAGAAGGGCATGGGTGTGCTCATTCGATGGCAAGTAATTCAATTAAACTTAGGATAGTTGGTAAATAGGGAAAAATTGACCAAACAAGTGTGCATGTTGGGTAAATGACTCCAACAGGTCATTTGGTACACTGACAGTAGATTCATTTCCAAGTCTGGTACAAACAATATATTATTGAAATACCTATCCTCAAGATCGATCCTGTCAATCCCCTTGGCCTGGATCTCTTAATCATCACCCATTCGAACAGTTGGCCCACTTTCTCAATACATGAATGTGAAGAACTCTTTGATAGAGGCCATGTGACTTGATGCTCCCAAATCAATCATGAAGGTAGAAGAGTCTAAAGAACCAACAACCAATGCATGGAACCTCTCTTTTTTGTCTGAGCCTGAACCTCCATCCTTCTTCCTTATGCCCCCTGGAACTAGGATGTTGTTTTTCTCCAATAGATGCGCCATCATATCAATGGTTTTCTTCATACATGCACTCTCTGGATTCCACCCTTTGTGATAGTAGCTGCATTTGGTATTCTCCTTTCCCTTCTTATCATTGTCCTTGCAAGGATTTGAACCCCCATCTGTATATTTGGGTCTGTCTGGCTTCTTTGAATCCTTGGATTTCTTCTTTCCCTTGGATGGATTTGAAACTCCTACAACAAGAGCTTGGTATTTGCTAGACTTGATGGTACCCATATGCAAAATCTTGTATTTTTCTTGAGTCAAAGACTCCATGAACTCAGCCAGTGTAGGAATTCACCAATTTCGAGATGTGAGCTTTCTAGAGTGAAATGTGCTTACAAATACAGAGTTCTCAGGCCCTAGCTTCGAAAGTATTTATAGTATGAGTTGCTCCTCCTTCTTTTCTATGCTACATTGCTTGAGTTGAAGCACCAAAGACTTGAATTTGGTGAAGAAATATTGGATTGTCTCAAAATGAGTAGGACTCAAAGAGATGAGCTCATTTTCGATTTGGTGACCCCTAATCTCATCAGTGTTTCCACACAATGCTTTCGGCTTCATCCATATTTCATTTGGAGTGGTTGAGTCTGTCTACATGAAAGAGAAAGTCTCTCGAAATGTTAAGACAAAGCATTCCAAATGCTTCATCAAATCTATTGAAGAACTTCGATTTTTGAACAACTGAGTTTGGTTCAACCTCTATCCCCATGGTGACACTGAAGAGGCCCTTGGACCTCAGCTGGATAACCCTTTCAACCTTCCATTCGAAATATTTGAATGGTGTTAGAAAAACATGGGTCTGCTCCATATCTACTTGCACTGTTGGTGACAAATTGTTGAATTTGCCTACAATGAAAAATCACAAATCTATCTGGAGAATCCCTCTTACAACAAATCAAACACTCTAGAATCAATTTCTAGCTTCAATCAACTTTTATACCATGTGAGAATTAATACACAACTTGTTGGGTGTTTTATTGTCTTAATTAATTCACCAAATATTTAATTATCGACCAAGGTTTGTAAACTTAGAGTTGACACAAAATATATGCTAAGGTAGAATGGTACCTAAGGTGTCATGGAAATATTTTAAGAAAGAAAAGATGGAAATATCTTTCAAAATGAAAAACCGAGTCAAACTATAGAAACTCAACTACTAAGGTAATTAGATTGGGACAAGACTACTAGATTAGAGCAGTATCGATCTATACTACTCTACTCTATAAATGTTGATGTATTTGTAACTTTGGAATATATTCACTTATGTATTTCATATATTTTATTTGATCATCCATGATGTTCCTATTAGGAGAGTCTTTAATGTAAAAAAGTCATGTAAATTCATAGAGTTTAACACTCCTTGTTGATTAGGGGGGAAATTCCCCGCAGTTGTGGGGCACTAGGGTTATGAGACTTTCCTAGAGAAGTAGGCCCTGGTGAGTTAATGTCAAGTCAGAAACTAGTATAAATAGAGAGTGAGCCTCTCTATTTTAGAACACACACTCACACTCAGTTGTAGCGCATGAGTGAGAGAGACAAGAAGCTAGGATAAGAGAGAGAGAGACACAAATGCTGTCGGGAGATCATCTTTGTATGTTTGGTTTTACTTTTGGTGCTCATTCTATCTCTAAGGAAGTTGTGGGGTTTTATCCTTTATGGATTCCCTAAGGAAAATCTTTGTGTCCATTGTCTCTTGTGATTGATTGTTGTGCTTGTTATTCTCTCAGATAAGATCCTAAGATCATATTGCTTAAAAGGTAAAAATCTAACATGGTATCAGAGCTAACCTAATAAGAAGAAACTATGTAGCTGTGGAAGCTAGGGCTTCTTACTTTTTGGGTCTCTCTCTGCAATCCATCAGCAAAAGGAGGCTAGGTAGAATCTCCATTGAAGGTCACATCTTTTTGTTGAAGTAGAATCTGATTCTGAGCACTTTCAGTCTTTGACCTACCACTGCATCGGGAAATTAAGGATTTTCACTTAAGAGGATTTTTTGAGTGATCCCAAGCTATGATTTCTCTCCTCCTCAAAATCGAAGGTTAGAGAAAAAAATTGAGGTTTTTGGTTGGGTAGTACTCTG
The DNA here is from genome assembly GCA_001517045.1 of Pseudotsuga menziesii. NCBI lineage: Eukaryota > Viridiplantae > Streptophyta > Pinopsida > Pinales > Pinaceae > Pseudotsuga > Pseudotsuga menziesii. Next base: position 265,051 of record LPNX010695404.1, read on the forward strand.
GGAAAGTCAAACCCTGATTTTCCATGGAACCAAAAAACCAACACTGCAGAACATCAGCTCCAGATCCAGTTTTCATCTTCTCATATTGGTAAGATCTAAATCTTTTGTATTTCCATTTGAGGTTCTCAGTTAAGATGTCTCATCATACCAAGCTTGACAAAAAATATTGAGGGAGTTGATAACTTCCGAGCATGGAAGTATAGGATCTCCCTAGTTCTTGAAGAAAATGAATTGGACTCCTACATCAGTGGAGAGGTTCCAGTTCCAAAGGGAGATGAGGCTAAGGCCTTACACAAGAAGAACTTGAACATGACCAAGAGGATCATTGCTGAATAAATCAAGGATCACCTCATACCACAAGTGTCCTCTCTAAAGACACCTAAAGAAATTTTCGATGCCTTGACCAAGCTATTTGAAGAAAAGAACATAAACCAGAAGATTACTTTGAGGAACCAGTTGAAGAATGTGAAGATTCAGAATGTGGAGACCATACAATCATACTTTCCAAGGGTCTCCCAGATCAAATAACAACTTGAAGCAGTGGATGAATAAGTGGAGAATGCAGAAATTGTGTTGACCACCTTGAATGGTCTTCCTAGGTCATGGGACTCTTTCATTCAAGGAATTTGTGCTAGAAGAAAGCTATTCACCTTCAGTAGGTTGTGGGAGGAATGCTCTTAAGAAGAAGCTTGAATAGTAGCTCAAGAAGAAAAGATGGGAAATGAAGATCAATCTCTCACAGTACACACCAAGAAAAATAGAAGGGACCATCATCATCCTAAAGGTAAGCATTTTCATCCTAGAAGAGAACTATCTAGTATTAGATGATACACATGTGATTAAAAATGCCACATCTCCAGATATTGTCCTAGAAACAAAAGTGGCTCTCAAAAGAAGAAGGGAAGCAATAAAATAAATCATGCTCGCACTGTAGAGGATGATGAACCTACGAAGAAGAGAGCCAAACAAGAAAGTGAAGATTATTCAAGTGATGAAGAATATGTTTTGATATCTGCCCTTACAGGAACAGTATCACATGGAAGCAATGATTGGCTAATAGATAGTGGAGCTTCCAAGCATATGATAGGATTCAAAGAATCCTTTGTGAAACTATCCGAACATGAGTCACCCCACAAAGTGAAACTTGGGGATGACTATCGGTATCCCATAAAAGGTATTGGTTAATCCTCTTATAAGCTAGACTTTGGAAATTCTATAAAGATGAAGGATGTCTTGTTTGTACCAAGACTAAAGAAGAACCTTCTCTCCATCTCTACATTAGATGCAAAAGGCATGACGATTGCATTTGTAGATGTCCAAGTACTTATGTGGCCAAAGGGAAAGACTATAGATGATGCAGTTGTGATCGGAGAGCAAGAGGGAGGATTATACAAGCTAAAGGGCCAACCAGAACAAGCCTTGGTCCATGATTCAGTAGAACCAAATGAAATTTGGCATAGAAGTCTTGCACATGTACACTATAGGGCACTACTACTTGCAAGCAAATTTGTTGAAGGTCTTCCAGAAAAAATAGGAAAAACACGAAGGTGTATGCAATGGATGTGCGAAAGGAAAGGACACAAAGAAGACATTTCCAAGTAACAAGTGTAAGGAAAAATGAATCTTGGAAATCATCCACTCCGATGTATGAGGTCCAATGTCATCCAGTTCTCTAAGAGGGTATGTATATTATGTTTCTTTCAATGATGAATTTTCTAGGATGACATGGATATATTTCTTGAAGAACAAGGATGAAGTATTCAGCAAGTTCAAGGAATCAAAATCCTTAATCGAGAACTACACAGAGAATAAAATCAAAACCTTTTGATTAGATAATGGTGAAGAATTCACATCAAATGAATTCAAGGAATTATGTAGAGATTCAGGGATTAAGAGGGAGTTGACCACTCCATATAATCCACAACAGAATGGAGTTGTAGAAAGAAAGAATCGAATAGTTATGGAAGCATCTAGGGCAATGCTTTATGACCAAGATCTTCCTATGCACCTATGGGCAGAAGCTACCAAGATAGCTGTGTATGTACAGAACCGTACTCCTCATAGAGTACTCGAGAACAAGACACCTGAAGAAGTATTTTCCAGCAAGAAACCGGAAGTCAGTCATATCAGAATATTTGACTCTCCAGTGTACATACACATTTCAAAAGAAAAGAGGACAAAGTTAGATCCTTCAGGAAAGAAGGGTATATTCGTGGGATATAATGAAAGCTCGAAGGCTTACAAATATATTTCCCAACATTCAACAAGATCGACATCAGCAGAGATGTGACATTTGACAAATACTCAGCTTACATCAAATCTAGAAAGAAACCTATTGAAGACCCTGAAGAAACAAAAGTACCCAGAATTCAAGATACAACTATGAATGAAGAAACTCCAAAAGAAGATCAATAAATAGAGGAATGTCAAGAACCTATAGATCTACTTTAGGAGAAGAATCCTCACAAGAGGAAACCTGCATGGGTACGAGAGGCTATCCAAGGTGCAGAGAGATATGGGGCTCCAAAATAAATGCATAGAGAAAGAAAGAGAACCAGATCCTACTCCGAATATGTAGCCCTATTATGTGACATCATTGATAAAGAACCTTCTAACTATGAAGAAGAGGCAGAGAAGAAAGAATGGAAGGATGCTATGATCGAGAGTACTAGTCGATCATGAAGAATGATGTCTAGAATGTTGTTCCTAGACTAGAGTGGAAGTCTGTTGTAATTTCCAAGTGGATCTACAAGATCAAGCATGTTGCAGATGGTAGCATAGATATATATAAAGCAATATTTGTGGCTCATGGTTTCTCCCAGAAGGAATAGATTATGAAGAGACTTCTTCACCTGTAGCCAGATACACTTCCATTACATCAGTACTTGCTCTGGCTGCAGTAATGAAATGGAAGATACACCAAATGGATGTCAAGACTGCCTTCTTGAATGCTGTAGTAGAAGAGGAGGTGTATGTGGAGAAACCACTTAGTTTTGAGACACATGCTAGGGAGACTCATGTGTGCAAATTGAAGAAATCCTTGTACGGTTTGAAACATGCACCTAGGACATGGTACGACAGAATTGACAGCTTCCTCACTATTTTGGGCTTTACCAATAGTAAAGAGGATCCCAACCTTTACTACAAGGTTGAGGAAAGGAACCCAGTGATACTCTTACTATATGTAGATGACCTGTTTGTAATAGGTGATGATGGGTTGATTGCTGACATAAAGAGGAAACTTGCTATCGAGTTCGAGATGAAAGACTTGGGTATGATGCATTACTTTCTAGGCATGGAGGTGTGGAAAAATGTGGATGGAATATCCCTAGGACAAGGTAAGTATGAATTAGAGATCTTGAATAGGTTCGGGATGATGGACTGCAAGGCCATGACCACACCTATGGAATCGAACCTGAAGCTATTGAGTGATGCTTCATCAGAATCAGTTGATGCTATGATGTATCGTCAGATGATTGGGTCCTTGATGTACCTGATGAATACGAGACCAGACATTTTCTTTGCTATGAACACATTGAGCCAGTTCATGATAGATCTGAGACATGTTCACCTAATTGCTGCAAAGCATATTCTGAGGTACCTGAAGGGTATAATTGACTATGGGCTCAAGTATGAGGCGAATCAGAAGATTAACCTAGAGGATTATGTGGATTTATATTGGGTAGGTAGTGCCATTGATAGGAAGAGCAATTCGAGCTGCTGCTTCAGTATGGGATCAGGTGTGATCTCCTGGTTTAGCGAGAAGTAGTCCTGTGTGGCACTGAGTACAGCCGAAGCATAATATTGTTGCATCTTGTTTGGCTAGTTGTGAGGCAATATGGATGATAAAACTACTGTCTGATTTGTTTGATCTCCAGTTGGATGCTACTTGTATATATTGCGACAACTAGATTTGTGTGAAGTTGTCAGAAAACCTAGTGTTCCATGACAAGTCAAAGCATATCGAGATCAAATATCATTATATCAGGGATTTGGTGTAGAGAGGAGCAGTGAAGCTCCAGTATGTTGCGACGAACAAACAGATAACTGATGTGTTGACAAAGCCATTAGCCAGAGTGAAGTTTGAGTACTTCAGGGAGAATCTTGGTGTTCCCCAGAATGAGGTTCCTTCCAAGGGGAAGTGATGAGTCTGTTTTCCTTTCTGACATGATGGTAGGATTGGTTCCTCCCATGGTCATATGTAAGTGTTGTGCCTTTCTGACATGGTGGTAGGATTGGTTCCTCCCATGGTCAGATGTAAGTGTTGTGCACTTATGACATGGTGGAAGGATTGGTTCCTCCCATAGTTAGATATAAGTGCTAATGATACATCCAGTATGAAAAAGGACTGGCTCAGTGATGATACACCTAGTATGAAAAAGGACTGGCTCTGTGATGATACATCCAGTATGAAAAAGGACTGGCTCTGTGATGATACATCCAATATGAAAAAGGACTAGCTCTGTGAAGCTACACTCAGCATGAAAAAGGGTTGGCTCTATAGAGGACTACACCCAGTATGAAAAAGGACTGGCTCTGTGAAGTTACATCCAGCATGAAAAATGGCTAGATCTGTCGATGAATATCTACATGGAGGCTAGGCCTGCAACTGGCATGAAAAAGGGATGGCTCTGTGGAACTTCATGTGATGAGTATAATTGAGAGATAGCACCATTTGTTCGAGATAGCGGAAGCAATGATGATCTAGCTTTGATGATTATCCAGTGATGATCGAGTGACAAAGAATTATGCTGATGAATTGTGTCGAGAGAATACCTTCCTAGTTAAGAGGGAGTGTTGATGTATTTGTAACTTTGGAATGTATTCACTTATGTATTTCATATATTATATTTGATCGGTCCCTGATTTTCCTATAGGGAGAATCATTAATGTAAACAAGTCATGTAAAGTCATGGAGGTTAACCCTCCTTATTGATCAGGGGGAAAAGTCCCCGCAGTTGTGGGGCACTAGGGTTATTAGACTCTCCTAGAGAATTATTCCTTGGTGAGTTAATGTCAAGTTGGAAACTAGTATAAATAGAGAGTGAGCCTCTCTATTTTAGAACACACAATCACACTCAACTGTAGCACATGAGTGAGAGAGAGAAGAAGCTAGGGTAAGAGAGAGAGAGACAATTGCTATTGGTAGATCATTTTTATATCTTTGGTTTTACTTTTGGTGCTCATTCTATCTCTAAGGAAGTTGCAGGGTTTTCTCCTTTATCGTTTCCCAGAGGAAAATATTTTTGTTCGTTGTCTCTTGTGATTGATTGTTGTGCTTGTTATTCTCTCAGATAATATCCTAAGATCATATTGCTTAAAAGATAAAAATCTAACAATAAACAATAAAAAGATATATATATATATATATATATATACAATATTATCCTAAGAAAGTAAACTACCCTTTATAGTGAAATCTATTAATTAATTATTCTACTTCTTAATCTATGAATTAGAAAGGCGAAAAACAAATTTATAATTCTTACCATATGAACACAAGAGGTTATATTATTTGAGGCAATTTTACGACTACTTAATTTATCTAAGAAATCCAATAACTAAACTCTACATGCGATTAAAAAATATACAATAATTAAACTAAATTGTCTAGTTCCATTTTCCTTGAGGATTCTGAGGATATGCATTCATTGTGATCGGAACTGGAGAAGGAGGTGTATCAAACTGGATTTCAAAATAAATAAAGAAACTGAATGGAATTAAGTCTAATTTAACCTCTACAAATAGATGTAAGCTAAGGAGTGTCCAATTACAAGTGATAGTAAACATTGTGATTTATTTCATAAGAAAATGACTCTAATTAAAAAATATGTTATTAACAACCAATCTATTAATTAAGAAATGAGATTCTTTTAATGGACCCACTTGAAGTTAAAGATATATTATTCTCGCGTGAAACATATATAATTGAGAAACAAGTAGAAAACTTAATAAAAAACAAGTATAAAACTTAATAAAGAAGCAAGTAGAAAACTTAATAAAGATGTCTTATTTATGAATCTAGTCCTATTCTATGAGCATCTTTACGAAACTATAGAGTAAGGAGAACAAATCCTATGCTAGGAACGATGATCAAACTATAAAGAACTAATGTGATTTTTAGACAATAGAATTAATAAGTTTAATTCTAAATGAAATCTAGATAAGAATGAAGTATTAATTTGTCACAGTGGTCTAGGAACTGAAAACATAGTCTCACAAAGAATACAGATTGATAATCATGAAATTGGCAAAATGGTGTTGCAATGGAAGTAGCAGCTCTGTATAATCAATGAATAATGAATAATACAATGAAATGATCATGCTGGAAGCATGAATGGCAAGACAATTTGAATTCCCAAGGAGGTCATTCGAATTGAATGAGTGAGTCTAGTTTAATTGAATGTAAGCCATAGTCAACACTCAAGTTAACCACTGATTAAAACCGTAGTTGACTCAACTGAGCCCTAAATGAAGTCGGAGTGCAATAAATGATTAAGTCTAACTGAAAGTAGCTTAGACACATGTCACTACAAGCCAACCAACAAGTGGTAGTGCATCAATGACTCTAATGAACCCCGATGAGGTTAACTGAAGTGTAACAGACCATTAGAAGTGGTTGGAGGTGCCCCTATTGACTCCAATTCATTAAATAATCATTAAATAATCAATTTAATCAAGGAAGTCACCTTCAATGCTCTTTTTAACTGATTGTAACCATCAGTTAGCAATATGGGGCGTTTATGTCACTCAGATCGCCCCCGGAACACTCCAGTTAGCCTCCCCAAATGAAGGAGAAGGCTTAGTTAGCCTCCTTGACTGAAGGTAGGCATGGATGTGCTCATGTTGATGTCATATAGTGCTCCTCTAGTTTCAATTAAGTCAATAAAACTTAGGATAGTGGTTTAGATAGGCCAAATTGACCAAAATGGGTGTGTATGGTGGTAAATGTCTCCAACACCCCCCCTTAAGATATACTCAAGAGGAGTAGAAAACATATAGTGCATAAGAATGCTAGGGCCCTGGAAAATAAGGCCATAGGTCACCCTATATAATAATCAAACTCAAACAATGCTAAAAAACAAACTCAGTGAGGAAAAGAGGGAAAACCTAGTGGGAAAACCCCCCCTCAAGCTGAACACTAAAAGTAGTTGGATCACCATGATGAACTCACCCCCAACAGTGAACGGAGGTAAGTGAACTTGTTTTCTAAAAATCTCTTGGTGAATATGTCTGCAATATGCTCATCAATTGGGAAGTATTGCATAATGATGGTACTGTCATGCACTAGCTCCCTGATATAGTGCATGTGTATCTCTACATGCTTGGTCCTCTTCCTGGTAACTAGATCTATGGATATCTTAATAGCACTTTGATTTTCACAAAAGAGTACAGTGGACAAAGTACTACCAATATCAAACTCTAAAAGAATGCCTTGCAACCAAACAACTTGGATGCAAGCATTCACCGCTCCTCGATACTCGGCCTCTGCTAAAGACAATGCTATAGCGGCCAAATTTTTGCTAGTCCAGAAAATGGGGCCACCACCAAACATGAATACATATCTAGAAGTTGAATTCTAATCAATAGAATCACCCACCCAATCAGAATTTGTGTATCCAACCAGCTCTAGCTCGGAGTCTGCAGCATAGTGAATGTTGTAGGTCCTAGTTCCCTGAATGTACTGGAGGATCCTCTTGGATGCCTTCCAATGAAGATCATGGGGCTGCTGCATGTATCTTGATACAGAATTCATGGCATAATAGATATCAGTCTGAGAATGTGTCAAGTACAACAAGCTACCAATCAACTGTCGATAAATAGTGCAGTCCATGGGAGGTGTGCTTTTTCCTTCTTCAAGATTGATCCCTGAAAGGAAAGGGAATGGTGCAAGCCTAAATTCAGCCATGTTAAACTTTACTAATAGGTATGATATGTATTTTGAATGAGTGACCATTATCCCATCATAATTTTTCTCAATTTTGAGCCCCAAAAATTGTTTTGAGAGCCCCAAATCGCTCATTTCAAATGCATTGTGGAGAGTAGTTTTGATGATTGAAATAAAAGCAACTGTGCTACCTGTGATCAGTAATTCATCAAAATATAAAACAATAATAATCCAATGACCATCAGAATGTTGTATATACACATTTGGATCTGATATACACCTTTGGAAGTTTTGTGAGAGAAGGAAGGCATCCATCTTGGAATACCACTCTCTTGGGGCTTGTTTTAACCCGTATAGTGACTTCTTTAGCTTGCAAACCAAATATGGTTCAGAGATGTATCTCTCAGGTTGCTTCATTTATATCTCCTCGTGAATACTTCCATGCATAAAGGCTGAATTAACATCCATATGATGCACTTCCCAGTGCTTAGATGCTGAAATTGCCAAAACTAGGCGGATGGAATCCATTTTTGCAACCAGTGCAAAAGTCTCATGGTATTCCACACCTTGGACCTGGGAGAAAATTTTTTCCACCAACATTGCCTTATATTTTTATGTGCTTCCATATACAGAAACCTTAGTCTGAAACACCCACCTGCATTGAACCAATTTCCTTCCCGGAGAAAGAGAAACTAGCTCCCAAGTAGTGTTTTTCTGAAGAAAATTCATCTTTTCATCCATGGAGACTTGCCATCTCGGATCCTTCTGAGAATGGTAGTAGGACTTTGGGTATGAAATTATCATCAAATAACAAGATTCATACAGCAAATAATTAGGACAAGAGAGTGGAATACCTGCTCGTTGTAATTCAGACCGGGTTCTCCTTGGATCATCCAAATTTCCAATGTTATCTCCTGCGGAGGAGAGTGTTTGTCGGGCCCATGTTGGGAGATGATTTTGTACTTCAGGTTCTGATTCAAAATCTGATGTTTGTTGTACACTGATATCTTAAATCATAGGATCCAAATCAGGCTCATCGCCCCCAATTTCATCATCCAAATATTCAGTAGAATAGGAAGGAAATTCAACAGTTTTCTCCTTCACTAGTTCCACCTCCTGAAGAGGCTAATCAAACTTGACACTCCTTTCGATGATGATATTTTTTTTTTTATCCAAAATATTGAAACCTTTTGATTCATCAGGATACCCAATAAACAGACATTCTATGCTTTGCGGTTGCAAAGCCCTCCTTTTATCAAGTGGAATTCGGGCCCATGCAGTGGACCCAAACACCCGCAGGTTCGACACATTCGGATTGTGTTCGAAGTATGTTTCAAAAGGGGTGTTCCATTTTATAGATGAGTGTGGAAATCTGTTTTGAATTTATTCTGCAGCATTCATGGCTTCATCCCACAAATTTGCAGCCAACTTCTTTGATTCCAACATACAAGTGGTCATCTCCTTGAGAGACCGATTCTTCCTTTTCGCTACACCGTTTTGTTGGGGAGTGTAGGGAATTGAATGCTGGAATTGAATACCACTTTATGAGAATATGTGCAGCATCTCATTACTGACATACTCCCCTCCATTATCAGATCTCAAGGTCTTGATCTTTTGGCCAGATGCATTCTCAAGCAAGGCCTTCAATTTATTGAATTTTTCATAAACTTCAGACTTCTTTTTGATAAAGAAGACCCATGTGTACCTGGAAAAATCATCAATAAAAGTCAGAACATACCTTGATCCATTCATGGATGTGATAGGCATGGATCCGATGATATTAGAATGTATCAGTCCCAAGATTTATGTAGCTCAGCTTGCCTTCCCCCAATCTAACTTGTGCTCAGGGTGCTTTCCAACAACACATCCCTTGCAAATTCCAGTGGTTTCCTTGATGACCGAGCAGCATTCAACCATGGAGTTTTAATGTAATTGTTGCAAGTATTTTAATTTGAGATGGCCAAACCTCTCATGCCACAGTCTACTAACTTCATTTAGATGAGTCAGCAGTGCGGTGGCCTTTGCATCCACCACAAAATGGTTAAAACCATAGGCTTTTGCATGATGGTTTGCAAGGCCTTTTGCAACAAGTTTCCCAGATGCAAGTTCCATGATCTCTACATGATTTGGGCTGAAGGATACTCTCTTGGGAACTCTCGTATGTTTCATTTGATAAACACTCAGGAGGTTTGATGCCAGAGACGGTATATACAAAACATTTGAAAAATAACCATTCTCAAGATCAACAGTACCTTGTCCTTCTGAAATGATAGTGGAGTCATCTACCATGTGGATGGGGATAGATTTGCTGGTATCCAAAGATGAGAAGGATTCTCTTTCAGCCATCATGTGGTTCAAAGATCTAGAATCTATCAAGAGTGCTTTGAACTTCGAAGTTCTTGCCATGAGGCCATGACCTCTGTCATGTTGTGGTTCCCGATCTTGCTGATCTCTCCTCTGAAAGCTTTCCAGAATATTGATGTGATTTCTCTCAAGGAGAGAGGTAGCTTCATCAAGTTTCTTCTTCATGTAGGCATGTTCAGTGTGGAAGCCCTTCCCGCAGTATGAACACTTGACTTTTTCCTTTCCATGATGCCCTTTTCCTTTGTTATTCTTTGAGCCAAAAGACTCATCATGTTGCTGGTTTTCAACTTTAGGCTTAGGAGCTTTGAATTTAGTTTTTGGGTTCTTATGCTGCTTTCCTTTACCCTTCAAATATTTGGGCCCTGAGACATGGAGGGCTTGATCATGGGAGGATCTGATGATCCCCATCTAGACAAGCTTATCATCTTCACTTGTTAGGGACTCAATGAAGACATTGAGTGAAGGCATCTTACATCCAGGGGTTGTGAGCTTCGTCGCACGAAATGTAGAGACAAAAATTGAATAATCAGCTCCAAGTTTCGAGAGTATGGCGAGGATGAGCTGATCATCCTCCTTCTCCACTTTGCATTGCTTCAATAGTAAGACAATGTACTTGAACTTTGTGAAAAAGTCATTCAAGGTCTCGAAATTGGAAGGCTGGACAGACATCAACTCATTCTCAAGCTGGTATACTCTCAAATCATCCTGCTTTCCATATAAGGTTTTCAATTTGTCCAAGATTTCCTTTGGAGTCTTCAATCTCTAAATATGGAAAATAAGATCTCGGGAAATAGAGAGGCACAATAATTAGAATGCTTCATCTTTCTTGTTCAAGAATCTAGATTTGTTTGTCACAAAAGCAGGCTCTTCTTCAGTGTCCATAGTGACCCTATAGAGTCCTCTGACATGTAGCTGGATCTCCATGTCTCCTTTCCATGAGTGGAAATTGAATGGAGTCAAGAGTTCTACGGAATAAGCCATCTGAATCTGCTAGAGTGAATGCTTTCACCTGTTAAAACCTGAAAATCACAACAAAAGGGGCACCGTAAGGTCGGACAGCCTACACATTTTAGGCTTTCATCACACCCAGCATAGTCAATCAAGCAAGCTTGATCAACAATTTCCTTACTTAGGGTATTAAGTGGTATGCCTTGGCTTTTGGTGCAGTGCTGGAATTTTTATCTATTGCTCAATTTTTCATGCAAGATCTGTCAAAAAAATTGTTTTTGAGAGATCTGAGCCTCGTCCCACCATGAGCTCTAATACCCTATTAATTTGTCACAGTGGTTTAGGAACTGAAAAAATAGTCTCACAAAGAATACAGACAGATAATCATGGAATTGGTAAAATGGTGTTGCAATGGAAGTAGCTGCTCTGTATAATCAATGAATAATGAATAATACAATACAATGATCATGCTGGAAGCATGAATGCCAAGACAATTTGAATTCCCAAGGAGGTCATTCGGATTGAATGAGTGAGTCTACCTTAACTGAATGTAAGCCACAGTCAACACTCAAGTTAACCACTGATCAAAACCCTAATTGACTCAAATGAGCCCTAATTGAAGTTGGAGTGCAATAAATGACTGAGTCTAACTGAAATTAGCTCAGACACATGTCACTACAAGCCAACCAACAAGTGGTAGTGCATCAATGACTCCAATGAACCCCGATGAGGTTAACTAAAGTGTAACTGACCATCATAAGTGGTTGGAGGTGCCCTGGTTGACTCCAGTTCATTAAATAATCATTAAATAATCAATTTAATGAAGGAAGGTGCCTTCACTGCTCTGTTTAACTGATTGTAACCATCAGTTAGCAATATGGGGCATTTATGACATTCATATCACCCTTGGAGTGCTCCAGTTAGCCTCCCCGAATGAAGGAGAAGGCTTAGTTAGCCTCCTTGACTGAATGTAGGCATGGATGTGCTCATGCTGATGTCATACAGTGCTCCTCTAATGTCAATTAAGTCAATAAAACTTAGGATAGTGGTTTAACTAGGCCAAATTGACCAAAATGAGTGTGTATGGTGGTAAATATCTCCAACATGAAGTACACTAAACTAGAGATGCAATTAACAAACTCTAAAATAGTAATGAATGAAGGAGTCAGAGACAAAAAGGAACACAACTCAAAACTGAGATAAAATAAAATGAAAGATAGAAATAATTATAGGACTTAATGGAGGATTTAGGTGGTTTGGAAAAAGATCTTAATTATACATATATGACTATTGTTTAAGAACATAACACAATTCAAAAACCTGGAAAAACAAACTTTAAACAAGCATAAAACAGAAAGGGAAATATTAAAGGCTGAATGAAGGTCTGGATGACAGTATAAACAGATGGTCCGAATCACAGTCTGGATGAGGAAAACAGTGCAAATTACAAAATGAACAACCTGAATGATCTTAACATCAGATGATTTATGTACATGAGAATGAGATGCATAAAAGATAGTAATTAAACTTATTTAATAACTAAAATGACAGAGGAATAACTTGTGCTAACCTATAGCTAAAAAGAGAAATCACTTCCTATTGCTTAATGAGACAAACTAAGAGATAACTGGAGTAAATATACAGCTAAATGGGAATTGATAGAATCGAATATAACTACAAAATAAGCCTAATATATTAAACTAATTAAACTCTATCTGATTGCAAATATAGAACTAGGAAACAAGCTGAAAAGAAAACTAGAAATGACTATTGCACGACCAGCCACTTTCAATCCTGGAAATGCAAATTATATTAACAACACAATATAAATTATATTACTCACGGCAAACACACGTTACAAGAAAAAAGGAAATAAACAACATCAAATTACATGAGAATCAAACTTCATACAGAAACATGAAATGCAAATTACTTAGCTGTGAAAAGGAAAATAACGAAAACACACAGAAATGGGAGACCACTAGTTGTTGAGGGTCCCTCTCAGCAATCAGGGTCCGCACTTCAATTAATAAACCACTCACAAACACAGAGACAGATATGCACAGTTGGAAATATAACTTATATTAAATTCAAAACAACGTTTACAGAGCTTCTTTGATAATGGCGGCTAAATAACCAACTAGTCTGACTCTCGTTTGGATATGAATTTATATAGTTTTTTACATTGATGAGTAGGTCGATCCTTTCAGTGGTCGAACACTCCAGAAATAGTCAACCTTAACTTCTAACAAACAACCATGTAACGATTTACAACAAGGCACAACCATCTTCCTGATCCTTTGTGCGTCGGTTCTCCTCGCGCGGGCTACGGGTGTGTGTATCTTTGTTGAAGTGGGAATGGAGTGTGATGTCAAATGGAGAGGATAGGATCTCGAGTCTTCTAGAGCAAAGAATCTTGTACCAGAAATATGCATGGATAACATATTAATGAAACCGTTCTTGTGCTTTAAACATTTGAGAATATTCCAACTAATAGTTGGCGGGTTGATCGGAGGACTGTATGACGAGTTGGATATAACTAAGCATGTTTAGTGTAGAGCGTGTCCACATGGAGGCTCGTTTGGAAACCATAATTTTCAAATCAACTCTATGTATCAGGAACATTTACAAATATCACATAATTATAAATAAAATCATGAAATAACGAAAAGCAACCAAATCTTACATAAAACTCAAATATGTTAGTACCTAGGATTGATTGATAAGCAAAATGAAAAGAAGTATACCAAAAGGTGACAAAAGTGGTTCCTAAAGAGAAAATTAACAGCAAAAAATAATGACAAAATTGGGATCAACACTCCCCCAAACCAGAGAGATGCCAGGTCCCACCGAGAATAAAAAAAAGGAAGTTAGGAAGAAGGATGAGCTACGTCAATAGCTTCCTTTGACTTAGCAGAGGAAACGAGAGATTTGGATTTCAATTTTCTGGCCTGTGCCTTTAAAACAATGTGCCCCTCCTGACGAGAGTCACGCAAAGAGGTTATGGCCTTGTTAAGGTCCTCAATGGCCTTGACTTGTATATGCATATCCTTATTCTCCTACTGAATATCGACAATTATCTCAGCATATCTCTTATTTTGGCTTGCTGACTGCACCAATTCTTGAGTCAATTGATCGATTGTCTATTGATGCAGAGTAACTGGCTCTCCAATGGATTTAGAATATTGAGGCAGATTCAATTCTATGGATGGTGTCTCAAGCTCAATACAGGGGATTTGTTTTTCAGGACCCTTTCCTTGAGCAGATGGAGAAGCGGTATCAAAAGTGGAAGCCTTGAGCAATTCAACCGAGACACTAGCCAATGTAAATTGGGGCAAGTCAGAAATAGGGTTCATCCACTTCAACCATACTATCTGGATGATCGGTCTAAAAAGTGGGCTGAACAGTAATCTGAATGGACTTCACCTTTTTGCTCCCTGTTCAAACTTGAGGAAAAGGTAAAATTCAGCGGCTACAAGGTTCTCAAAGGTAGGTGAATGGGAAGGAGAACTCGCTTCTGGCATATCCTCGTCAATATGCACTATTTTGGGGATTTTATTTTCTTTAGGAGGGGTCTGACTGGGTTCATGATCATGAGTGTGCTGCAGGTGTTTTCAAACATTTAAATAAGGGTTTAAGACTGTTATCACTCCAGGAAACTCCTCTGGGTTGCAGCTTGAGGATGCCTAGTAACTTAAATGTTTTTATGTTTTCTAAGCGGATCAAGTCAGGTGACCTATAGGACCTCACACTCTCAAGACATGCATGAAACTCAATCATGGATAAGGCTTCTAACTACCACTGTTCAAAGGTTTGATAATATGATGCAGAGATGAAGAACTTATCATGCTGGCAGATTCATACATAAAACAGATATATATAAATGGCTAATCATAAAAAGGAAGGTACTTATAATTCAAATCATTAATATTCTAATAGGATAACAGCTATCAGACATCAATTAACCTGAATAAACCTGAATAACACATTCAAGCATAAGCATAGAATAGACAAGAAATGGAAGATGAACATATGATAGCAAAAGAGCTTAGTTTAGGTCATGAGCAATATGAGAATATTGACAATAGTAATGCTCTACAAGTTTCCGAAGTTGAACCCTTTCAATAAAATAAGTCTTAGGATTTATAGCCTTTACAGAAATATTCAGATCCTGAAAAATTGGATCTGATTTACTAAAAATAGATAAAATTATTGTTTTTACAAAATTAGGTCAGAAACCGTAATTTAACTACTAGTTTAACTAAATTCTAATACTTGTTCACTCTTTCAACCTTTTGATGATTGCAATGAGTACTGGAGGAAAGCTGTAACTGGTCTTCTGATGGATGAGCCATTGTAGGTGAAAATAGGTAGGGTTTTGTGACCCTCTCCTCTTTGATGTAACCCCAAAACTGTAACAGACCTCCTTTGATGGTGCACTTTAGCAAATTTCAGCATTTACACTTCATCCTACTCTTTCCTAGGTATTGGTGAAGTAAACTCTTCATTTTTCTGTTGTAACTTGCCCTGTTAGGTCAACTTTTTTCACTAAAAATTTGGCCAAACTGCTGAAAACTGGGGCTCAAAGATGCATTTGTTTCTCCAAATCTGTGACACATGTGTATAAATGGAAAGAGGTTTTTGTAGATTGGTTTTTTGTGAGCAAAAACTCTCAGTTTCTTGAAATTCATTTCCATTTTCCAGATATATGTATTTCAAAAATATGTGTAAAACAGGGAAATTCTGAGATCCAAAAATTAGGGATCAACAATGGATTTGATTCTCACAATATGAAATAACTGTAGGAAAACTGAGAGAGGTTATTGTTCTATGACATGTTAGGAACAAAAACCTCCGAGAGTTTTGCAAAATTATACTCCAGACGCTCAAAATCACTATTTTAAAATGACGCCTTTTCATAGTAAAATGCCAATTTCGGTGGCTTAGAGCGCCCTGAAATTTCAGTCTTAGTTGCCAAAAGTATGCTTTCAGTGGCTTAGAGACCATTTTGAAACCATGCTTAGCCACAAAAACCTGTGTTTTGAGTTTTTTGAGTGGGTTCTCCTCCCTATACCTGCAAAATTTAATTTCAAACCCTACGGAAGGATAGGGTTTATATTTCCATCAGTCTTTTGAGATCAATAACAACTTCTTAGCCATCAACTCATGCTTTACTGCAATTCCCTGACCTTTTAGGTGGTTGAGAGTATTTATGGTTTTTTTTGCTTATCTTCTTATTTAGGAGGCTCTATGTTAGGAAGGTTAACATCAGCCTGGCTTGACTCTGGAGACTGTAGGCTTACTGCAGCTTCAGCTAGGGTTTCCAATGTGAGGTGAGTGCTAGGGTTTGTCTTTGCATCCTTCATCTGCGGCCTCTGAAGCCTAATCATTATGTACATCCTTGTGTTGTATTTCAGGTATATTTTTTTTAGTCTTTTTAGAAAAACATACCTTTCTCTCATCTCTAGGTAAGAGTTGTGCAACAGCTTATTTCTCCTGGTCAATGTAGCATTATTTTTTTTATCTCTCTTTCTAGAATTTCCATTTCATACACTTGCCTCATCAACTGATTTATCTTTTGTGTCTTGGGCTTGCTATAGGAATCCTTCTATGCTGGTCCATCTTGCTCTTTTGGTGTAGGTGATGGGATTTCTTCAATCTCTGCTACAACTTGCAATGCTAGGTCAACATTTGCCCTAAAAATATGGCTAAACTGCTAAAAACTGGGGCTCAGAGATGCATTTGTTTCTCCAAACCTGTGACACCTGTGTATAAACTGAAAGAGTTTTTTGTAGAATGGTTTGTTATGATAAAGGACCTCTCTCAGATTTTTGGAATTCGTTTTAATTTGCCCGGGATATCGATTTCAAAAACATTAGAGGAAATTTCAACTCAAAATGGGCCTTTTAACTTTGATTCAAATTCCATGTCATCATGTGTTAGCCAATGAAATTGCATTAAATTTGAAATACCGTATAGGTCTTAAACACTTTTTTAATATAAATTTGGGGATAGGTATCATAAAAAAAACTACTTTCTTTGTTTGTATTTTCTACATATCTCCCCGTGTTTTTACTCAAATTTCGATCGGGAGAGCTCGTTGGATGCAGAATTTGAGTAAAAACACAGGGAGATATGTCAAAAATACAAACCAAAAAGTAGTTTTTTCCTTTTCTTCCTCCAAAATTAATATATATTATTTTATTATTTTAACTATTATTTTATTAATTCTTTTTAGGAGGCCCATTTTGAGTTGAAATTTCCTCTAATGCATGTGTCAAACAGAAAATTCTGAGATCTAAAAATTAGGTCTCAGAGATGGATTCGATTATCCCAATATGCAACACTTGTAGGAAAATTGAGAGAGGTTATTTTTCTCTGACCTATCAGAAACAAAAACCTTTGAGCATTTTTCAAAATGATTCTCCAGTCACTCAGAATCACCGTTTTAAAATGATGCCTTTTCACAGTAAAACGCCACTTTCGGTGGCTTGGAGCACCCTAAAATTTTGGTCTTAGCTGGAGAAAGTAGGGATTTCGATGGCTAATGAACCATTGGTACATTTTCCTAAGCCACCGAAAGTCCCTTTCCAACAAAATTTTATAAAAACGTGATCAACAGGCTTTCGGTGGTTAACGTGGTCTTGAGTCGAAACTGTTAGCTACCAAAAGCTTGCTTTTCGGTGGCTAATGAACTGCTGAAAAGTTCTCCTAAGCCATCGAAAGATAAAACTTTCAAATTTCTTAAAAAACAGAACACCAGATATTCCAACCTTGTTAGTCACCCCAATGTCTTTCATAATATGACTTGAAATCTTCATCCTATAAAAAATAGATTGTATGAGTGAACTTATTGAAAATAAATTTATTTTAGGAGATAACATCTGGCTCCTACTCGAGGATGGGAACCTCCTTGTGAGGTCCCAAGAACCCCATACCAAAATTCCTTTCTTGAAAAAGAATAATTAAAGCTATCTTCTAGTGTTCCATTGGGCATGAAGTCATTTGTCTTTTATAACTGATCCGCTGCACCCTACCTGTAGCCCGCTTTGCATATTCATGAAAACAACCAAAAATGACCTAGCTGCTCATATTAAGGGCTTATTTTTCTATCTATTCCTACTCCTAAATATAATCAGTAGAGGCTTCTTATCACATGACATCATGCTTCCAATGAAGCCATGTCAGAAGTTGCTCTGCTGAACTTACCCTTGATCTTGACCCGAAAAATAAATGAAAACCTAGCATGCAACAATGTAGTTTCAAAGGGTGACGGAACCAGCTATCATCTGACAAAAATATTTTGATATCTACGTTGCTTATAAGTTCCAGATAGTTATCAACATGGTCATAAAAACCATAAAGGAATACATCTCTATGCTGCTGTTCCAAATGAATGAAATGCTATTGCTGGCTACTTTCAGTGATCTCCATGTCAATTGTAGATTTCTCAACCTCTAACTGGGAAGGATGAGTTATGCCTTGCTGTTCTGGACTATTCAGATCTTCATATTCCTCTTCATATCTATTGCATTCTTCCTTTTTCTGCAAATCAGAAAACTGAGGGTTGCCTTTAGTATTTGTTGCAGATCCAAATTTGTTACATGTTGTTCCTTCAATCTGCTCATTATCTTTTGGGTTTCCAAAGGGGACAAACTGCTCTTCTTGACACCCTAAGTCAGCAGATGAATTTGGTACAAATTCAAAAGCATCTATATTATGGTTAACATTCTGAAGATCATTAATATCTTGATCACAATGAGAGGTGTCCCCTATTGCAACATACTCTTCATAGCTATCATAAACCACAGCATGCATATGTCTCTGATCATCTCTTTGTTGAAAATCAGAACTAAAATAAATTCCAAAAGTGGAAAAATCCTCACAAAACTTAAAATATTCTTCTTTATTTACCTTTTCATCTTCATAATGAACTTATATTCTTCACAACAATTATCAAATGAAAACTCATCTGAATAGTACCTTTTACAATGCTCAGTGAATGCTTTGTGAAAATCCTTCAATGATGAAATACTGGAAGGAGGTAAAGAAAAATACCACTGACGTGCATCACCATATAATGAATACATGAACATCTTCATGTTGCTGATCTAATAGATCCATGCATTCATGAAACTTGAGGAGGTGTTCTGCAGGTTGTCTTCTTCCTCCTCTTTGAAGACAGGTAGAAAATATCCCCATTCAGACATATCAGGTACTAGATGTGGGAAACCAAGAACTGAAGAGAATTCAAGACTTTCAAACCTTTGAGCCAACATAGCAGCAAATTCTTTTGACATCTCAATATTTTGGAGTCACCACTGAGTTCATCCTTCATGGAGTCTCCAGGGATCAGATATTCACAAGCAACTTTGCTTGAATATCCCCCAACCCTAAAATTTTCTGATGTTTTTAAAATTCTTGAGATTTGAATGTTTCAGCAAAAGAAATAATAGCAGAAATATCTCTTGAAATACGTGATGTAGCTTCCTTTGCAGCTCTGGAGATCTGCCTTAGCGAAGCCCTAGCTCTTCTTAGGATCTCTTTTCGATCTGAAACAGGTGTTACTGGTGGCCCTTTAGGGTTTGCTCTGGTACTTGGTCTTCTTGAAGCCACCTTATTCAAATGGAGTCACCAGATAGATGATTACAACCAGAATAGTGTCCAAACTTTTTCTATCATCAAAGAAGGATCTATGTCATCTCCCAGGAAAGCTGAGCTTCAGTCTCCTCTCCCCGGAAACGGCACCAATTTGTTATCACTCCAGGAAAATCCTCTAGGTTGCAGCTCAAGGATGCCTGGTAACTTAAATGTTTTTTTTATATTTTCTAAGTGGATCAATCAGGTGACCTACAGGACCTCACACTCTCAAGACATGCATGAAACTCAATTAGGGATAAGGATTCTAACTACCACTGTTCAAAGGTTTGATAATATGATGTAGAGATAGAGAACTTATCATGCTAGCAGATACATACATAAAACAGATATATATAAATGGCTAATCATAATAAGGAAGTTACTTATAGTTCAAATCATCAATGTGCCAATAGGATGATAGCTATCAGACATCAATTAACCTGAATAAACCTGAATAACACATTTAAGCATAAGCACAGAATAGACAAGAAATGGAAGATGAACATATGATAGCAAAAGAGCTTATTTTAGGTCATGAGCAATATGAGAAGCTTGACAATAGTAATGGTATACAAGTCCCTGAATTCGAACCCTTTCAATAAAATAAGTCTTAGGCTTTATAGCCTTTACAAAAATATTTAGATCCTGAAAAATTGGATCCGATTTACTAAAAATAGATAAAATTAATGTTTTTGCAAAATTAGGTCAAAAACCCTAATTTAACTACTAGTTTAACTAAATTCTAACACTTGTTCACTCTTTGAACCTTTTGATGACTGCAATGAGTACTGGAGGAAAGTTGTAATTGGTCTTCTGATGGATGAGCCACTGTTGGTTAAAATCGGCAGGGTTTTGTGACCCTCTCCTCTTTGATGTATCCCCAAAACTGGAACAGACCTCCTTTGATGGTGCACTTCAACAACTTTCAGCTTTTACACTTCATCATGCTCTTTCCTAGGTGTTGGTGAAGTAAACTATTCATTTTTTTGCTGTAACCTACCTTGTTAGGTCAACTTTTGCCCTAAAAATTTGGCCAAACTACTGAAAACTGGGGCTCAGAGATGCATTTGTTTATCCAAATCTGTGACACCTGTATATAAAATGAAATAATTTTTTGTATATTGGTGTTTGTGAGCAAAAATCTCTCAGTTTCTTGAAATTCATTTTCATTTTGCGGATATCTGTATTTCAAAAATACGTGTAAAACAAGGAAATTCTGAGATCCAAAAATTAGGTCTTAGAGATGGATTCAATTCTCCCAATATGAAATACCTATAGGGAAATTGAGAGAGTTTATTGTTCTATGACATGTTAGGAACACAAACCTCCAAGCAGTATGAAAAATTATTCTCCAAACACTTAGAATCACCGTTTTAAAATGATGCCTTTTCATAGTAAAACGCCAATTTCAGTGGCTTAGAGCGCCCTAAAATTTCAGTCTTAGCTGCCAAAAGTCTACTTTCAGTGGCTTAGAGACTGTTTTAAAACCACGCTTAGCCACGGAAACCTATTTTTTGAGTGGGTCCTCTTCCCTGTACCTGCAAAATTTAAATTCAAACCCTAGGGAAGGATAGGGTTTAGATTTCCATCAGTCTTTTGAGATCATTAACAACTTCTTAGCCATCAACTCATGCTTTATTGCAATTCCCTGAACTTTTAGGTGGGTGAGAGTACTTAGGGTTTTGTTTGCTTATCTTCTTATTCAGCAAGATTTATGTTAGGAAGGTTAACAGCAACCTGGCTTGACTTTGGAGGCTGTAGGCTTACTGCAGCTTCAGCTAGGGTTTTCAATGTGAAGGGAGTGCCAGGGTTTGGATTTGTATCCTTCATCTGTAGCCTCTGAAGCCTAATCATTCTATACAAACTTGTGTTGTCTTTCAGGTATCTTTTGTTTAGTCTTTTTAGAAAAACATACATTTCTTTCATCTCTAGGTAAGAGTTGTGCAGGAGCTTATTCCTCGTGGACAATGTAGCATTGCTTTTCTTTATCTCTCTTTCTAGAATTTCCATATCATACACTTGCCTCAACAACTGATTTGTGTCTTGGGATTTCTATAGGAATCCTTCTTTGCTAGTTTATATTGCTCTTTTGGTGTAGGTGATGGGAGTTCTACAATCTCTGCTACAACTTGCAATGCTAGGTCAACATTTGCCCTAAAAACCTGGCCAAACTACTGAAAACTGGGGCTCATAGATGCATTTGGTTCCCCAAACCTATGACACATGTGTATAATCTAAGAGAGGTTTTTGTAGAATGGTTTTTTGTGAGAAAAAACCTCTCTCGGGTTTTTGGAATTTGTTTTAATTTTCCTGGGATCTGGATTTCAAAAACATGTGTCAAACAGGAAATTCTGAGATCCGAAAATTAGGTCTCAGAGATGGATTCAATTATCCCAATATGAAACACCTATAGGGAAATTGACTCTGACCTGTTAGGAACAAAAACCTTCAATAATTTTTTAAAATGATTCTCCAGCCGCTTAGAATCACTGTTTTAAAATGACTCCTTTTCATAGTAAAATGCCACTTTCGGTGGCTTGGAGCACCCTGAAATTTCAGTCTTAGCTGTCAAAAGCAAGGCTTTCAGTGGCTAATGAACCATTGGTACGTTCTCCCAAGCCACTGAAAGTCCCTTTGTAACAAAATTTTATAAAAATGTGATCAACAGGATTTCGGTGGTTAATGTGGTCCTGAGTCGAAACTGTTAGCTGCCGAAAGCTAGCTTTTCGATGGCTAATGAACTGTTGAAAAGTTCGCCTAAGCCACTGAAAGCTAAAACTTTCAAATTTCTTAAAAAACAGAACACCAGATATTCCAACCTTGTTAGTCAGCCTAATATCTTTCATAATATGACTTGAAATCTTCATCATATCAAACAATAAATTGTATGAGTGAACTTATTGAAAATAAATTTATTTTGGGAGATAACAAAGACTTTAAACACAAAATTTTCCCAGGTTTGGTTCCTCTCCTTCAATTGATGCATGATTAGGATTTTGATCAAGCTGTGGTGGTACATACTACCCATAGGATTGACTATATTCTTCCTGACTTAGCTTGACATTTTTTCCAAGCTTTTGAGGAAATAAAATGGAAAATTAAGAAACTTCTTGTTGACGAAATGTGCCAATAAAAGAAAAATGGCAAGCTTTAAACAACGTAAACTTACCCTTGCATGTGATAAGGAAGATGATAATAGCCATAGGATTGAGGTATTTTGGCTTAACCCATTCTCTATGAAACCCCTTCGTTCTTCCGACATGTTGATAATCCGGCTTGAGAGCGAAATTGTGAGACGACTGAGGGAGAAACAAAAGTTTATGCCAACGGGTACCTTCTCTCGGGAGCTTAGTTGTTACTGCAATAGTCTCTTAGGTTACAGGAAAGTTGAGATAACCAACCTTGGAAATCTTACCATCGAATCCTTTCACAAATAATAGTGAACTCTCCTCATCATATCCCTCCAAAAGGTGGAGGAATGGATTCCACCCTGCTCGGAAGAAGATCTCTCGACATTCTTGAAATTCTGGAATCCAGAACAAGTCCTGATAACTCTCAGGATTGAGACGGTTAGGCATTGTTCAAACAGGGGTGAAGATGCAGGGGGTTTCATAGGATACAAAGAAATGGCATTTGAATGGCTCGACGAAGATGAAGGTAAGTAAGGACAAGGGTAAAGATCACGGGTTTAAAACACAATCTATTTGAGCATCTGAATGATCGTGAGATCATGGTTTTTCACACTTGACCAATCACACTATGGTTCAGTATTTTAAATTGTGTGCCCTAATAATTATTTCATATGGTTATGATTAATTCAACCATGTCCAAAGTGAACTTTGGACAGATTGAATAAATTATCCATTATGACATCTATAAAATGTATCTAAAAACCACAATGACTTTAATTAATAGTATGATAGACACTTAGCTATTTCCGCGTGTGATTTGATAAGAGGGTAAAGGTAATGATGGTCGAAAAAAGATCTTGAAATCATTTCATATCAACATGGGGTTAAACGATCCATTAGATGAGGTCATGGTAAATCCTAACGAAATCAAAATGTCTTTATAAGCATATAAATATGACCTAATAATTATGGATATGGTTTAATAAATTAAACTCTTTTCCCAAATTTAAAACTAAAATAAATTATCATCTCGACATATTAACCCAATTATGATATTATGGTTTCATTTGGATCATCATTTGGCATTCCATTTGGACTGGCATTCAACCCTTCCTATGATCCTTCATATGGACCCTCTATACAAAATGCTCTTTGCTAGATCTAACCGTTGCTATAGTATGTAGTAAATTTTCTGGGCTATCAGCACACACTATGATGGGTTGTCAGCACACACTATGATGATGTAAATCAGCTTTATTAAACCTTAGCTGCATTGTCCATCATGAATTAAAAAAATCTTCTGCTAGTTGCATTAACCTGAAAACACCTATACTTTTGTCAGAAATAATCGAATCTTTTTATAAATATTCAGAAAGTAAAAACAGTTCTAATCTCCCCCCAAACCAAAAATATGGCATGTCCTCAATCCATCAAGGAAAAACTAATTGATTTCCAAATAGTTTAACAAAGAGTTCTAACATGTTGTTATTATTTTCATAAAAAAAAATACTAACTAGTAAATGGAGATGATTCAGGTATGTAGTTTCATAAAAAATAGCAGCGCTTAGGGAGACCATACAAATAATGATAGTATAACTGATGCGAAAAATGCCATAGGAAAAACTAGTCATCCAAGCCTCATTTTAAGGATTTCTTGTCACCCAAAGAATATTTTAAGTTCACCCTGGAATTTGTGAGATTTCTATAGTTATTGGTCCCATTTCCTGGATAATCATATCCTAGGTATTGGTTGAATTAGATGACCAAGTCCAAGTCCAACTTACATCCATTATCTAATGACATTATAAATAATTAGCCGAAACATGTGTTTTTTCTTTTCTTTTTTACTCTTTTTCACGAACCATGTGCATAGTGTTGCATTAACCAGATCTCTTTTACCCGATATTGCCCCGTTTCCAACAGGCATGTTCAGTACCCTGGCGGGTTTATCCTGGTAACATGCAAGTATAGCCCCACTTCCAACGAGCCTGTTCAATACCCCGATGGGTTTACTTTCATTTACCGAGCTTCCTTGTTTAATATGTTCCTTAGCATGGGCTACCAGCGAGCCTGTTCAGTACCAAGGAAATTAGAGGAAATTTCAATTTAAAACAGGGCTTCCAAAAATAATACAAATTCCATGTCATCATGTATTAGCCAATCAAAATGATTTAAAATTCAAGAAGGGAGCACCTCTTAAACAAATTTTTAATATAAATTTGGGGATAGGTATCATACAAAAACTACTTTTTTTGTTCGTAATTTCGACATATCCCCCTGTGTTTTTACTCAAATTTTGATCAAGGGAGCTCGTTGGATGTGGAATTAAATTTCGCATCCAATGAGTACCCACTTTTCATACTTTTGACCGTCCCCGCTACCCCAAAAACAAGAAATACCTGAAAAAACGTGATGATGACATCATCATCACATTTTTTTCAGGTATTTCTTGTTTTTGGGGTAGCGGGGACGGTCAAAAGTATGAAAAGTGGGTACTCATTGGATGCGGAATTTAATTCCACATCCAACGAGCTCCCTTGATCAAAATTTGAGTAAAAACACAGGGAGATATGTCGAAATTACGAAAAAAAAAATAGTTTTTTCTTTTCTTCCTCCAAAATTAATAAATAATATTTTATTATTTTAACTATTATTTTATTAATTTTCCTTAGGAGGCCCACTTTGAGTTTCTTTGTATTAATTTTTTAATATGTGGAATTCGGTTGGTACTTTGAGCGTGTTAAGCCTGCTAAACACATAATTCAAATTTTTAGAACGAACCTTATAAGTAATTTTTCATAATGGACTAAATTATAGATCATGTCAAAAGATAATAACTTAACCCATCTCTTGACCTCTCAGTATATCTTCTTCATAAAATATAATTAATGTTCCCCACAAGCAAGTGTTATATTTTTATCATTTAAGAAATATGATATATGATCTTATATGAGAGAATAACATGCACAACAATAAACACAACAGACAAGAGACACAAAGAATTTTCCTCGGGGAAACCATAAAGGAGAAAACCCCGCAATTTCCTCAGAGATAGAATGAGCACCAATGGTAGCAGTAAAACCCGAAAACATAAATATGATCTCCAACAACTTGTTCTCTCTCTCTCACTTGAAAGAGATTCTCCTCTCTCACTCATGTGCCCCAGTGAGAGTGTGTGTGTGATAAATAGAGAGACTCACTCTCTATTTATATTCTTTCATTCACTTAACCTTTAACTTTGTTATGTAGGCTCGAGTAATCCTAACTCAGTTATGTAGGCTCGAGTAACCACAACTGGGGTACTAATGACCTGACTTACATTAACTCACCTAGGGCCGACTTCTCTAGGAGAGTGTAATAACCCTAGTGCCCCACAACTGTGGGGACTTTAACCCTTGAGCAATAAGGAGGGTTACCCACTATGACTTTACATGACTTGTTTATTGACTCTCCAAATAGGAACATCGGGGTATGACATGACTCAATTACATTACAGATACTTCCCGGAATAAACATCAGGGTACAATACATAAAATATACAAGTGAATACATTCCGAAGTTACAAATACATCAACACTCCCTCTTAACTAGGAAGGTATTCTCTCAACACAATTTATCAGCACAAGTCTTCTTCTCTGTATCATCTAGATCATCATCAAGTCATCTTCATCTTCAAGTCATCTTCATCGTCAAGTCATCTTCATCAAGTCAGGATCATCACTAGATCATCATTGAAACTAGATCATCACTGAATCATCATCAAAACTGGATCATCATTGGATAATCATCAAAGCCGGATCATCACTGCATTATCATCAAAACTTGATCATCATCAAGGCTAGATCATCACTGGATCATCATCATCACTACTTCCACTATCTCAATCCTGGTTGTATCTCTTCATTCTTCTCATCACAGGAAGTTCTAGAGAGCCAACCCTTTTTCATGTTGGTTGTAGGCCTACCCTCCATGTAGGTATTCATTGACAGAGCTAGCCCTTTTTCATGCTGGATGCATATCTACAGAGCCAGTCCTTTTTCATACTGGATGTAGTCCTCTACAGAGCCAACCCTTTTTAATGTTGGATATATCATCACAGAGCCAACCATTTTTCATGTTGGATGTGGCACCAACACAGAGACGGTCCTTTTTCATACTAGATGTGGCATCTACACAGAGCTAGTCCTTTCATACTAGATGTGTCATCACAGAGCTAGTCCTTTTTCATACTAGATGTGGCATCTACACAGAGCTAGTCATTTTTCATACTACATGTTTCATCATAGAGCCAGTCCTTTTTCATACTGGATGTGGCATCAACACTTATATCTGACCATGGAAGGAACCAATCCTGCCACCATGTCAGAAAGGTACAACACTTACATCTGACCTTGGAAGGAACCAATCATCTCACCATGTCAGAATGGCACAACGTTTACATCTGACCATGGAAGGAACCAATCCTCTCACCATGTCAGAAGGGCACAACACTTACATCTGACCATGGAAGAAACCAATCCTCTCACCATGTCAAAAAGGCATAGTACTTACATATGACCATGCGAAGAACCAATCCTACCAAAATGTCAAAAGGGCTCATGGACTCATCACTTCCTCTTGGAAGGAACCTTGATCTGGAGAACACCAAGCTTCTCCCTGAAGTACTCAAACTTCACTCTAGTCATTTCTAGCATAGAATCATATTAGGGATAGATTATGTCCAAGGATAACCTGTGAGCTTCACCGGGACCGATTACATCTGAGGAAAACCTATAGGACCATTTACATCTGAGAAACCTACGAGCTTCGCCAAGATTTATGCTCAGACAACCTATCTCACCAACTATGCTAGAACTCCCTCTTTCGAGAGATATCGATCTAGATAAAAAACTAGAGCTTCACTGCTCCTCTTTGCATCATACCAAAATGCAAGTCAGATCAATCAAATCAAATAGTAGTTTTCAAAAGAAACATACTACCTCCCAAATAACAAGTGGCAACATCTTTTGCCTCGGCTATACTCAGCGCCATGCAGGACTCCATCCTGCCAAACCAAGAGATCAAACCTGATCTCATACTAAATTAGCACCTCGAAGTGATCTTCCTATCAATGGAATTTCCTACCCAATAAGAATCCACATAAACCTCCAGGTTAATCTTCTGATTCATATCATACTTGATCCCATACTCAACTATACCCTTCAAGTACCTCACTGCATGCTTTGAAACCATCAGTTGAACATTTCTCAATGTGTTCACAGCAAAGCAAATATCTGGTCTCGTATTCATCAGGTACATCAAGGAACAAATCATCTGATGATAAATTGTGGCATCAACCAAATATGATGAAACATCACTCAATAGATTCAGGTTCGATGCCATATGTGTGGTCATGGCCTTGTAGTCCATCATCCTGAACCTATTCAATATCTCTATTGCATACTTCCCTTGTCCCAGGGAGATTCCATCTGCATTCTGCCACACCACCATGCTTAGACAGTAGTGCATCATATCCAAGTCCTTCAACTTGAACTCAGCAGCAAGTCTCCTTCTTGCAACTTTACTGTGTTCCTCTTTTCTGCCAGGAACAAGTCATCGACATATAACAAGAGAATCACTGGTCTTCCACCTTCAACCTTGAAGGTTGGAATCCTTTTTTACTCTCAGTAAATTCTAGAATCATCATGTTGTACCATGTCGAACCTCAATATCTTCTGTAGTCACTCCCTCTGAAGTAGAGCATCATTCTCCCTCTGTCTTTCATACTCTATGCACTAAAACATTATGTACCAGAGTGACAAGTAGCTTTCTCTACTACTAATATTCTATGTATCCATCTAGGGTCACTGGATACCAAGATCCTGTATCTTGAACCTTTTCCAAAAATTCTTCTCGCCCCCATCTGTGAGCTTGTAATCCTCTATATGCTTTCATCTTCAACCTTGTAGCAAAGGTTCATATCTTCATCAAGCTCCTCATGTATGTGTTATCCCATGGGTGTCTTCTAAGGTCGTACAAGGCCTTCTTTCATTTGCACACATGATTTTTCCTGTCATGTGTCTCAACTCCCACTGGCTGCAAATGTCTCTTCATATTCTATGCCTTCTTTTTGCGAGAAGCCTCATGCTACGAATCTTGCCTTGTATCCCACGATGTTTCCATCTACTGCATGATGGAACTACAAACTTCCCTTCATGTATCGATACTGCATCCTAGACATTATTCTTCTTGAACTGGTCTTCCCTTTATTCTTGGTTACTTCTTCATGGATGGAAGGTTCTACATCAATGATGTCGTTGCATTCATCATATTATTCTTCATCTTGAACTGCCATCACTAGTTCTTCGGAACAAGTCTCATCCTTATTTGCTTGTAGGTGACTTTACGCGATCATTTCCTACAATTCAAATGCATTATTTGTATGGTTAGAAACATTTCATAAGGTATATTCATAATGAAAAATTATTTTGCATCAAGATATATGATTATGCAACTATTTTAGCCAATACAACATTCATCCATATCTCACAGAAAATTTCTAGATGCCTTCCATCTCTACCAGGACAACATTGAGATTGTGCACTAACCCAATATGTCAGCAAAGAGGTTTCATTCTAGATAAGTAGCAATGGAGAGTTGTATAGCACCATGAGATACTTACCCATCACATGCATATTAGTAGTATATTGTCATTAATGCAAACATTCTATCATGCATAATACATCAACTGAATATAAACAAATGCATAAAAAAACAATATCATGACAATTGAATACTTATCTTTATTTTTTTCGTGGTTAGACTCATTCTTGATCCTTCAGCTTCATCATCTTATTCATTCATCATTTCTTATCCAAATGATAAGATGGATAAGATTTTCTTCAAGAGTTGAGTCCTTCGTCTTCATCATTGCTTGAGGGATCTTCTTTGGGTGGTGAGAGCTTGATCTTCAGTTGCTCCCATTTTCTCTTCTCTTATTATGATTCGAGCTTATTTTTCTTCACAGAGTCTGCTGAAAGTAATCACTTCCTTCTAGCACACATTCCTCGCATGAATGAATCCCATGATCTTGGGAGGCCATTCAAGGTGGCTATCACCACTTCTGCATTCTCCACTTCTTCTTCTACTGCTACAAGTTGTTCTTTGATTTGAGAGACCCTCGTAAAGTATGACTGTATGGTCTTTGCATTCTAGATCTTCACATTCTTCAACTGTTTTCTCAAATTCATATTCTAATTTATGTTCTTCCCTTCAAATAACTTGGTCAAGGAATCAAACATCTCTTTCAGTGTCTTTAGGGAAGACACTTGTGGTATAAGGTGATCCGTGATTGAATCAGCAATGATATTCTTGGAATTGACCAATTTATTCTTATGTAATATATACCTATTCAAGGTGAGCTTTCCAATGTACTCCTTTTCTAAAAACAGTGGAGGGAAGCTCTTCTGCAGAAATGCCTGCTACTGGTTCTACTTTATATCCAAAATTAATGCTACTCTGAGTCTGAAATTTTGTACTAATTAGCCTCATCTAGCCTTGTTCCAAAACCACAGGTTTCAACAGAATTGGTTTCACCAATTGGGACTTATGAGAGTTTTCCCAAGGTGACCTATTTTAGGACTGTTCAGCATAGCAAAGTTGTACGGACTACCATGTGTCATTGTTACATCTTCTGGGTATGAAACTTTGAAAAACAAAATTACATTCTGTGCCCTTTCTAGAACATCTTGATAAATTTCATTTGGACCTCTGTAGCCCAAGATATAGCAATTCTCCCTAGGTGTCCTTTTTAGGGATGAATCCTGGGAGAGGCTGGAACCCTAACTTGGAGGAATCATATCTCCTAGAATATATCAGATATGAGGCTGAAACTTGGAAAAAGTGTACATAAGGATTTTATCTTAAAACTATGAAATTTTAGGCCCCTGAGACATCTGAAATCCCGAGATATAGTGAATTTACCAAAACATATCAGTTTTAGTATTTAGGGTTTTTCCAACCCGGGGTCAAACTAGGGTTTGAATTTCCCGGAGTTACACCCAACCGAAAACATTGAACCAGGTCTCTAAAATTTGATTTTTATGAGGAGAGAAATACTATGCCGGTCTCAATAAAAAATTCCACAACTGCACAATATCTTGTTCTCAGGATAGCTCTGATACCATGTTAGATTTTTATCATTTAAGCAATATGATCTAGGATCTTATCTAAGAGAATAACATGCACAGCAATAAACACAAGAGACAAGAGACACAAATAATTTTCCTTGGGGAAATGATAAAGGAGAAAACCCCGCAACTTCCTCAGAGATATAATGAGCACCAATGGCAACAGTAAAACCCAAAAACATAAAGATGATCTCCAACAACTTGTTCTCTCTCTCTCACTTGAGAGAGATTCTCCTATCTCACTCATGTGCCCTAGTGAGTGAGTGTGTGTGTGATAAATAGAGAGACTCACTCTCTATTTATATTCTTTCATTCACTTAACCTTTAACTTTGTTATGTAGGCTCGAGTAATCCTAACTCAGTTATGTAGGCTTGAGTAACCACAATTGGGGTACTAATGACCCGACTTACATTAACTCACCTAGGGCTGAATTCTCTGGGAGAGTCTAATAACCCTAGTGCCCCACAAATGTGGGGACTTTAACCCTTGAACAATAAGGAGGGTTACCCACTATGACTTTACATGACTTGTTTACATTATTGATTCTCTCGATAGGAACATCGGGGTATGACATGACTCAATTACATTACAGATACTTCCTGGAATAAACATCGGGGTACAATACATAAAATATACAAGTGAATACATTCCGAAGTTACAAATACATCAACAGCAATAATTTCACTTATGCTTGAGTTACCTCAAAAATCCTTTAAGAGACAAGTTTTGATAATGAGTATAGGAGGAACCAGTAGCCCATAGGTGTAAGATACAAATTTGAAGAACACGATGATTGCAGTAGGTCTTAAGCAACTATTTTAATGATAAGTAAAAAATGTGCATATCTTAATCAAGTACCATAAAATCATAAGGAATCATCGAAGAAAGTGGGTAGAGATGATATAGAGAACATTCTAATTCATTATAAATTCCAACTTTTTAAAGAAAAAGAGTTAGGATGTATTATGAGTTCTTAGAGCACTTCCCTTTTTAGGAAACATTTTATGAGCAGATTATAGAGACAAGATTCTTGTAATCAAATTGCAAAACCACTCGTTGGATGATCAAAATTTATTCCCATCAAAAACATATGGATCGAGAAAAATTCATATGATATTTATCAGAATTTAGACAAATGAAAAGAATCTTCTTGTTTTGTTTGGAAAAATTCTATAAGCTGATTATAAAACAAAATTCCCTGTATAAATGCAGACAGCTTTTTAGAAATGACCTTTATTTATTTAAAGAAATAAATATATATTTACATATATAAATAAAGACAACACAAAATAATTTAAGAATCAGGAGGAGGAGGAATGACTTCCTCTTCAAACAACTCCATCTCCTTCTGTTGTAAGACATTGTTCACAAAATCTTGTCTAGATATTGGTTGATGGTAAAGTCTAAGTCTGTGTCCATTTACGAAAAAGGAAGTTTGTGAATCATCAATTCTCTTAATTTGTACTGACCCATTATCGAAGGTTGTAACTACCTCATATGGACCCATCCAACAGTAGTTATTTTTCCTTTGAAATTTTTGTACCTTTAGTCGAATAGTAATGCCCAATCCCCGGTATTAAACTTATTTTTCTTAATAAATTTATCATGTCATTTCTTTTGTTGATTTTGTATTAACATTGTACTTTGGAGTACATCTTGCCTAATCTCATCTAATTCATTAATCTGTAAAATTAGTTGTTTCTGTTCCTCCTCCAAATCCATACCTAATTGTATAGCCATATGAAAAGTCTTAACTTGGAATTCAATAGGTAAAAGGACTTGTTTCCCATATACTAACTCATAGGGTGTATTTCCAGTAGTGTTTCTCCACGTTATTCTATAAGCCCACAAGGCCTTTAGGAGTCTATCTGCCTAGTCCTTATGATGTAACTAGATAGTTTTGGTTAAGATAGCTACCAATACCTTATTGGTTGACTCTACTTGGCCATTGGCTTGAGGATGGTAAGGTGAGGACTTACAATGTCGGATACTATATTTCGTGGTAAGTTCTTTCATCAATTTAGAAGTGAATTGAGAACCTTCATCAGCGACAATTTCCGTAGGCACAACAAACCGAGTAAATATATCTTCATAGATAAATTCTACCACATATTTCTCTGTGGCTCAAAACAAAGCTTTAGCTTTTACCCATTTGGTGACATAATCTGTGCAAACCAGGATGTAATTCTTTTTGTAGGACATGGGAGAGATTGGTCCTACAAAATCAAGAGCCCATTTATCAAAAGGTTCAATCATGACCTGAGGCTGTAAAGGCATCTCGTCAGATGACGTAGGTCTACCCATTCTTTGGCAACTGTCACATCCTCTAACATACCTGGAATCATCCTTAAAAATGCATGTCCAGTAATACCCGAAATGCAACACTTTGTATATTGTCCGCTTGTCTGAAAAGTGTCCTCCACATGGCCCATCAAGGCATGCACAAAGGATTTATGTCATCTCATCCTCCCGTACACATAGTCTGATAATAAGATCTGGGTTGGTATGAAAAAAGGTCATTATCAACCCAAGATTAATTAGAACTCTGGATGACAACTCAACATTTCTCATGTGGGGACAAGTGGTTTGGTAACTTCCCAGTTGCTAAATAATTAGAAATGTCTACAAATCAAGGGGTTTGAACAGACATAGCAAATAGATGTTCGTCAGGGAAATCATCATCAATAGGTTTAGAACCATCATCACGTTGATTATGAGAGAGGAAATATGCCACCAAATTCTCTCTACCAGGTAGATCGACGACGGTGATATTAAACTCCTATAATAGAAGAAGTCATCGGGTCACCCTAACATTGGTAATTGGTTTATTCATTAAGAACCTAATGGAAGAATGGTTCATATGCACAAAAACTTCATATCCATTGATGTAATGGTGAAATTTATTGATAGAGTAGACTACTACCAAAAACTACTTTTTCAATAACAGTGTAATTCAGTTCGGCAGGAGTTAGATTTTTGCTGATAAAGTATATGGCATAAGATGCTTGACCCTCTTTTTGACCAAGAAATCCTCCTATGGCCATGTTAGAAGCATTAGTAGATATATGAAAAGGAAGGGACCAATCGGGACCCCTAAGTATTGGTGCCACTTATAGTTTATCCTTTAAGACCTCAAAAGCACTTTGACAGGGTTCAGTCCATTGGAATTCTATATTCTTCATAAGCAGTTTAAACAGTGGTGAAACTATTTTAGTGAAATTTTCGATGAAACATCGGTAGTAACTTGCATGGACAAGAAAGAGTCTTACCTCCTTTTGATTTTTTGGAGAAGGGAGACCAACAATTACTTCTATTTTAGCCGAGTCTACCTTGATCCCCTGTGAAGAGACATGATGCCCCAAGACTATTCCTTCTGTTAATAACATCTTACATTTTTCATGGTTAAGGGTCAGGTTTGTCTCTTGACATTGGATCAGGACCTTTTCAAGATTATCAAGAGCCTCTTGGAAGGTATTACCATAAGCTGTAAAATCATCCATGTACACCTCTACACAGTCGTGTATGAGATCAGAAAATATTCCTAAGATTGCATGTTGAAAAGTAGCCAGTGCATTACATAGGCCAAATGGAACAACTCCATAGGAATATGTACCCCAAGGGCATGTAAAAGTAGTATTATCCTGATCCTCGGGTGCTATCAAAATCTGATTGTATCCACTATACCCATCAAGAAATGAAAATTATTTTTTGTCGGACAAGGTATCTAGCACTTGGTCGATAAAGGGAAAGGGAAAATAATACTTAATTGTGGCCTTATTCAGTTCTCGGAAGTCAACACAAATACGCCATTTACATGTGAATTTCTTTGGGACTACCACTAGAGGAGATACCCATTTACTACCTGAAATTGGGAAGATGAAACTAGCATTGAGGAGTTTTTGTAACTCTTCTTTAACTATGTCCTTCAAAGTAGGATTCATCCCCCTTTGAGGCTTCCTTATAGGGTATATACTGGAATCCATGTAAATATAGTGAATACAAGTGTCAAGGTGTATACCCTTCATATCAATGTACTCCCATGAAAATGCTCCTGATTGAATTTTAAGGACCTTAAGCAACTGTACTTGTTGATCCTCGGCTAACCCTGCATTTATGTGTAGAAATTTTCTAGGCCCAACTTCACAAGGTATGGTATAAGACCCTGTATGCTATTCAATTGCAAAGACACATGGCGTATCCACAAATGTTGAGAGGGCCATGTTTTCTTGAAAATCATCTCCAAAAATTTGATTGAATTGAGCAAAAGACCGAGGAAAATCTATACAAGTTGTTGAAGAAACAAATTGGTTTAACACATTCTCAGTAGTTTGCTCTTGAAGTGCCCAATAGTAGTCACTGGGAAAGAAAAGATATTCAATATTTCCATCCCCAAAGGGGAAGTCTAACCACCACAATTTTTCAGTTACAGGTTGTGCTGGAGGGTATAGAGCGAGTTTCTATGTGGACAACCCATTAGAAATGGTCATTTCCCCATTGTAATATCCTCGGTTTTGACCCCGGTTGCATTAAAATATACATTATGTATATATTGTAATTAATCGTGGTGTGGAGCTAAAGGCAAAAGCCCCACCATATATTTGGTTGTGTTATGTTTCATCAATTGGGATCATTGCCAATGGTATATCATGCTATCTGGCACATTATAGTTTGGCATCATGTAAATATGCACATTAATTAAAATGAACCTACAACCAACTACGATGGTGCAACGTTAATGAAAAGGGCATGATTTCCTAAGGTTAAGGGGGGGATTGTCTAACCCATGGGATCCATTGGGAGATCGCCATGTGTTGACCACCCATTTAAAACTCCTGTTGTTAGTTGGGAGCAGTTGTGCCTGGGAAGTGGTGGGTGGCAAGACTGCCAGTATTTGCCCCACGTACACTCCACCAGTAGGATCGCTCTTCTCACACAGAGGGTAGGGGGACGGTCACCATTCTCTCCACTCTTCCACTCACAGTTTTCATCTTGTTCATCTCACGCATGCAGGAGTAGGGTCGGCTCTCGGCATTTGGCTGATTGTGGTCTATGCAAGTTTTTCCTTTGACGCAGGGAGTATTGTTTACCTCACGCATAGGTCATGGGTGTGTTCTCCTATGGTGAGCCTGAAGAGTGTCCTGAGAGGCACGATTTCAGCTGTGTAATTTTTACCCTACCGATTTGTGGTCTGCATATGTGTTTTCCCCTATCAATGCCAGGAGTTT
This sequence comes from Pseudotsuga menziesii, assembly GCA_001517045.1. NCBI lineage: Eukaryota > Viridiplantae > Streptophyta > Pinopsida > Pinales > Pinaceae > Pseudotsuga > Pseudotsuga menziesii. Next base: position 301,416 of record LPNX010695404.1, read on the forward strand.
GGCTTCTTTCCCATTTGCAAACTATGTAATGCTGCCATTGTTTTATTGTGCGATTGGGATGCTGTTCTTCCCCTATTTTGGGTTGTTGTGTGTGTGCAATTACCTTTTGGGGTTGTTGCTAATTTGTTTTGGCCATGCTAGGGCCAAGAACAACTCTGGGTCACCTTGCTTGGCTTGAGCTGCATTCACCATTTTGGGTTGTCACCCTGTTTCCTTTTTGGTTTCTTCACATAGCTGTGAACTGCTTGTTTTACTACGGGTATACAGTGGTTGGTATTCATACTATGTGGAGGGGAACTGAAGGTTGGGTATGCTTGAGAAACCTAGGTTTAGGAGCCACACAAACAGAGTTAGAGGGATGGATTTCTTCTCCACGACCCCGGAAGATCATTGGCAAGGGAAGTCAGGGCCTGAGGGACTGTGAAGCAGAGAAGGGACTGATTCCTGGTGTTGGGTGTGTATGGGTGTCTTAGAAGTCAGGCTAGCTCTGGTGTATGCGTCCTTAGTTCTTCCATGAGCTCACCAACTTAGCATCCAGCCTTTCCTAGCTCCTTGATGGCCTGATAAACCCAACTGTGTTGACTTGGTTGTATTGTGTATCCTTGGCTATGTGTAATCCTGCTTAGTCCCTCTTTCCTTGGGGAATCATGCCCAACTTGGGGGTGGCAGTGTTGCTGAGAGATTTATGAGCACGCTGGCCTATGGTTGGGTGGAACGTTGCAGCGACATAGCTAGTTGCAGGATGAGTTCTTACAAGATGAGTATTCTTTTCCATTTTTCTTCTGCAATTACATTTACTATTTTATGAATCATGATGAACATGTTGATGCTTGAATGTATATGTTTTCTTTCGCTGTATGTTGAGTAACTATGCATCTTTGTATGTTTTATGTTTCTCATGAATCATGATGAACATGTTGATGCTTGAATGTATATGTTTGCTTCTGCTATATGTTGCGTAACTATGCATCCTTGTATGTTTTATGTTTCAAGCATTGTATTCCAACATTATATGTATGTTCATGTTCATGGGGCTAGTTTCCCGGACATTTGATGGTTCGGTATCGTCCTCTTTGTCGGCCAGAGGGTCGGGGACGTTACAGTGTGGTATTAGAGCTAATGTTGTAGCATGAACCTGAATGGACCATGAAAGATCAGCTAACATAGGCAGGTTACCTTTTGCCCAACAAAGATCAGAAAACTTCCACAAAAATTGCCTAAGTTCTTGAACCGTCGGCTCATTGGAAGACTAAGTAGGAAACTCTTCCGATGCAGCGGATCATCTAGTCAGAATGTCACATGACAAAGGAAGAAATTGATAAATTTCTCTAAGTGTTCGTCAGCCGTCGGCGAAAGTTAGAGGATGTGGGAGCCGCAGTTTTGGCGGAGATCGACCAAAAACCACTGAAACACCGGCTCCATTTAGTTAAAATACCATCTAATGATTGACTGTCGATGATCGGCGGAAGTTAGTCAATTGGATTGGCGATGAATAGTGTGGAAAGAAAAGCCGATAAAGCAGCGGAGAGGAAACTTCCATCGGAAGCCATTAGCGGAAGATCACTGAAATGGTAGCGTGATTTAGTGGATGGAGTACCCACAGTTTCGGTGGAGATTAGTAGATTTATTGGCGAAATTTAGAGGAAATGAGCACCGAAACATCGGCAGAAAAAACAAGATGCTAGTTGGTGAAGCCGCTGACAGTGGCGGCGGAAAGAAGGATAAAAAGAAAATCTTCTTGAAAATTTTCTAAGTCACGAGACCATTGATGACCGGGAATTTTAGCTGATTGGATTGTCGATGACTAGAAGATCAGATCGCCGAAAAATAGAGGATAAAGTTGTCAAAGACTAGTGAAGTGGATCGACGATTATTAGTTGAAGGAAGAGCTGCAGTTTCGGCGGAGATCTTCTGAAGACTGCTAAAACATCGGCGAAATTTAGTTCTTTGAGGAGCCGATGCAAAGAAGGACATTTTCCAAAATTTCTAAGTGATGGAATTGTCGATGAAATTCAGACAATGGAAGCACCAAAACAATGGTTTCGTATGGCTAGGAATTGCCGAAATGATGGTGGAAATCAGATGAATGGATCGGCGAAAATTAGGTGATGGGTTCGCCGAAACGTTATCGCCATCGGTGAAAGTTAGATGAATGGAGTGCTGATTAATGGAAGTTAGTTGACGAAACTACCGAAACATTGGCTCACCTAGTCAGGACCATTGGCAAAATTTGGAGGATGGAGCCACCGATGCAGCAGCTGATGTTGGGAGAGATTAGTTTTTTTGGTTGTCGATGGACATCGAAAAAATTTATCTGTTTGTGCATCCGTCGTTGTGGCTGCCTAGAGAACTAGTCGCCCAATGAATAGTGCTCCCTATCGCTGCTATTGTGTCCTAGTTCATTTCATCACCGATGTCGTAGGGGTTGACTGTTCCAACCGCCAACAGGGTTAGGGTTGCGGAATCCACAGGGATTTTACTGCCCACCGTTGCGGCCGCCTAAGGGACTATTCCCCTGATGCACAGTGCATCCGATTACCGATATGCAACAAACCTTGGCCTCGTCGATAAATGGTCTGGAAGGCTCACATCGGAAAACTATAGTCAATGGACCCGCCGATACGGTGGAAAATTATTGTTGATAGGGCCACCGATGAGCGCCAGAGAAATTTGTTGCTTAGATCGCCGAAGTGTTGGAATTTTAGATGGGATGAGACCTGATCTAAGAAAGAAATTTGGGTTTTTCAAGTGGATTTATCAGCAATTGTTAACTGTTTTTCAGTGGATTTTTCAGCAATTTCAGGGCTGAAAAGGAAGAAGAATTCTAGGTGGCTGAAGTTAGCATTCCAGGACAAAAATACAATTGTGTGTTTTGCCTAAAATTGGTGAAAATCATCATTTTAGAAGTGGTGTGGTTTTCACACCCGAGGTCAGAATGAAGCATGTGGATAGGCACCAAGGAGAGTCACCAGAATTTGAATTCAGAGTAGAAAGGTGCTAGTGGTTTCTTGGAAAGTGTGTTGCTATCGATATGGACAATCCAGGAATTGCATGCCTAGAGGTAGCAAGACCATGAAGTCAAATTAGTTGTTGTGTGGAAGAGGAGTTCCATGCAAAGATGAGGGACTTGAAAAGGGAAATTCCCTTAAACCCTGTCTTGCTAATTATAATTACATTTTATAAGTTTCGTACATGAAATGTATGAGGATATGCCTTGCATGCATAGGATATTACATGTTGGTAAGAGTAGTGAGAATTACACATTTATAATGAACCACTAATGGTAATTGTTGCATTGGTGTTGGAATTAGTGGGAAAACCAACGACAACATGGACATGGCTGAATATGTTGCTGATGCTAACGAATGTGACTAGCAACCCTATGGAGAAAGGGATAAGGCAACAAGTCCATAATCAAAAGTTGGTGAGAGAATTCTGCAATCTCCTGCAAGAGACCAACCAAACTGGTAATGTCAAGGGTGTAAGTAGGATCCATGCAGGTAATGGTTTAATTATGACAATTGCATGGAGTGGTAAAAGCAAGAGGTTTCATACCATGTGATTATTTAAAATTTATACTACATGCGTACAGAAATGTATCATGCATGTATATGTTGTTATGAGCTTAGTAGCCCAAAGAAAGTAAATACTAATGGTCTTGATTATAGTAATACATCCTATATGAAGTAGTCATGGTTAGGACATGCATGGTATGTTTGAATGCATAGTATTCCTGAATCAATGCAAGGTAGCATTGAGTGGATATGCATTAAAATATTTCATAAATCTTGTGGTTATGCATTGAATAGATGCATATTAAAAGTATGAGTAAATGTTGTATATATGCATACATAAGTGTGGGTGCAAATGTTGTGATGCATTGCATGAATGCATCGAGATAGTACATGTGTCATTATGAATAACTAATGGCTGAAATGATGAATTGATGATAATTCTGGAACCATTTCAAGAGTTGTTATGGTTGCAGGATAGCAAGTGCATAAAGAGGGTAGTCATGATCGATTGGCTGCCAAAAATTCTCTATGGAAGGGCAAGGTGGTACAAATGATACGCTTGCGAAGTAAGGAGTATCTAAACATTTCATTTTGGCATAAATTATGTGACCTTGCAACTTTAGTAGGATAATGATTCATGTGAAGTAAATGACTTTTGGTAATATTGATATGCTAATAGCTGGAAGTATTTGAATTCTATAATTCTGAAAATGCTTCAGTGATTGTTGCAGCAATGGAAAACATTATATGCATCAAGACTTACCAAGTGTTTGGCTGATTGAAGTTCAGATTTCAGGTAGATTGATTGGGGCATGGAAAAGTGGGTAAGACCATGACAAAGACCGGAATCTACCATGTGAAAGAGCCAAACCTCATGAGAAGAGTCTCATGGTTGTGAAAATAGTCTGTATGCAGAATGAGTTGTCAATTTGAATTGTAAATTTCAGATTTGAGAAATTGTTGACAATTGCTGGCTTGCATAGAATTGTGTCAGGAGGACGTGTTGTAAGTGTATGTTCATGTGATGCTAGTAAGCATAAAATTATAATGGTAATAGTGGTGCTACTTATAAGAGACCAACAAATGAGGATCACCTCATTGCTAAGCAAATCAATTTCTGTAGTAGACAGAGTTGCAAATTCCTATTGAATTTAAATACTAATGGCATTGCTTGGTTATGGAACAATCAATTTGGATAGTATTATCAGATAATGATTGATTGTTTGGCTACTTGATGAATGTGCCGGGGGTACACATTGCAGGAATACCATGTGTGATGACCTGAAGGAGACAAAATTTATGGGGAGGTTCTCCCCTATATTGGAAATGGGTTTCGGGTGAAACTCCATTGGACATTTTGGAAATGTCTCATCCGCACTACATGTTTGGTAAGCAACATGAGTGAGATGGTATAGATTATGTCAGTAAGACATGTGTAGATATGAAATGTAAAAAGGATTTGGGATGGAAAACCGAGGGACTGTCAACTCAGAGAAGGGAGCCCCCATTCCTCCTTAACGAAGGAATACTGCCTCGGCAAATGCATAAGTGTTCTGTGACCTTAGCTAAGAATATGCATGTCAAATTGTTAAATTCAATATGCAGAGCATGTTTTGATTTTATTTCCATTATGAAATATTGCTTGAGTATGAATAGGGCCTACATGGCACACATCGGAAAGGGGTGCACACTTTCCCGATGTCGGATCATGAAAACGTTTTCAATATTGATTACACCCTAGGGAGTGGACGCACTCCTGGTGTCTCAATACTTGATAGCGAATGATGTAAAATATGATTACAATTTTAGAGCAATAACATTGATGAGTTTGCTTATATTTCTTGTGTTGTCAGGCTAAATAAATGCAGTCTAGTGTTGCACACTTAATGGACAATGGCTTGGGCTCATCCTACCCTCTACTGAAGAGCACAGAGAAGGAGACATTCCCGAGGGATTGAAGAGCAGAGAAGGGAGTGGTTTCTTGTGTTGTATGGGGTAGTGGAATTGGAGCTCACTACTAGAAATGAAACCAATAAATGGTAATGGTAAAGTTCCAAGCCCAGTCGGTATGAAGGCGTACTAGCTGGACGGTCTGATAAACCCAACTGTAGGTTGGCTTGACTGTGTAATTATTTGATGTTGTGAAAATTGTGGAATTTGTGGTTGGCTGGAAAATAATTAATTGATGTTGTGGAAATTATGGGAATGTTACAGTGTTGTCTTGACTACCTACATTTTGATAAACCCAACTGTTAACTGGCTTGGTTGAGTAGCCTGATAAACCCAGTAGTGTATTGGCTTGATTGGCTGCAGCCTGATAAACCCAATTGTATATTGGCTTGGTTGGAAGGTCTAATAAACCCAACTGTAGGTTGGCTTGACTGTGCTTGATATATATAAAAGGATGTTGTGAAGTAGCCTACATGCTGACCTAACATCCAAGTCCATAGGCAATCCCAAGACTTGCAAAGTGAAGCAGGATCCTGTGGACTAGAGAAGAAACGCACAATATAGATAAGTATTGGATTATTTTGCAATTTCTTGCTTATGAATATACATGTGTATATTATTTTGATATGATATTCTAAGCTCTTGTTTAAGAGATAAAAACCATTGAGAATAAACTAAACATGTGAATCCATTCAATATTTGAATATAGGTATCGCTGGGAGCAAGGACTATGAGAGCATCCTAGGGGTGCATGTGGACATGTGACTGTCCTGAAGAGCTTAGAATGAGTAGTAATGAAAAAGGTGCTAGTGAGACTGTGAAGGTCCTAGCAGCTGAGACAAACCATGTGGGGATGCTCCATGGTTGAGAGGTCTGAAATAGACCAAAGACACTAAGTGTCATGACCAAGAGGGATTGGTCCAACATTCACAGCGAAGTGAAAGAGGCTAAGAGCATGAAAACCACAATGGTGGTATGGGTTCTAGGATGGAACAAGACAAAGAGGGGAAAAACTCTCACTGCTCTCTCTTTCCTTTTTGATTATATATATATATATATACACACACTTATGCATTGTGAAAACAAAATATTGTTGAATGCATGTATGACTGAAAATAGAATGTGTGTATTTTCTTAAAGTAAATTGTGAATGATGGAACATCATTACCACCAGGACTGCCCAACGAGGGAACATAAAGAGCGTAGCAGCCACAAAGTTCCTAGGCTTGGGGATGAGCCGAAACCTGAGAACCAGCAAGAGAAGCTCAGGGAAGCCGAGGGGCTTGGTCCTGAAATTTCAAGCAAATAATTGAACGTGGGACAGATCTGCAAAATTTTGAAATTTTGGATGTGCAAATTGTTATTGGAACACCGAGGACAATGTTATCCCAAGGGGGGGGGATTGTAATATCCCCAGTTTTGACCCCGGTTGCATTAAAATATACATGATGTATATATTGTAATTAATTGTCGTGTGGAGCTAAAGGAAAAATCCCCACCATTGATTTGGTTGTGTTATGTTTTGGCAATTGGGATTGTTTCCAATGGTATATCGTGCTATCCGGGACATTATAGTTTGGCATCATGTAAATATGCACATTAATTAAAATGAACCTACAGCCAACTACGATGGTGCAACGTTAACGAAAAGGGCATGATTTCCTAAGGTTAAGGGGGGGGGGATTGTCTAACTGGTGGGAGCCATTGGGAGATTGCCATGTGTCAACCACCCATTTAAAACTCCTACTGTTAGTTGGGAGCAGTTATGGCTGCGAAGTGGTGGGCGGTAGGACTGCCAGTCTTTGCCCCACGTACACTCCACCAGCAGGCTTGCTCTTCTCATGCGGAGGGCAGGGGGACGATCACCATTCTCTCCACTCTTCCACTCACGGTTTTCATCTTGTTCATCTCATAGATGTAGGAGTAGGGTCGACTCTCGGCCTTTGGCTAATTATGGTCTGTGCAAGTTTTTCCTTTGATGCGGGGAGTATTGTTTACCTCATGCGCATATCGGGGGTGTGTTCTCCTGTGGCGAGCTTGAAGAGTGGCCTGAGAGGCATGACTTTGGCTATGTAATTTTTTCCCTATCGATTTGTGGTCTGCGTATGTGTTTTCCCCTGTCAATGTTGGGAGTTTGGCTACTTTCCCATTTGCAGACTGTGTAATGCTGTCGTTGTTTTATTGTGTGATTGGGTTGTTTTTCTTCCCCTGGTTTGGGTTGATCTATGTGTGCAATTACCTTTTGGGGTTGCTGCTGAGTTGTTTTGGCCACGTTAGGGCCAAGAACAACTCCGAGTTTCCTTGCTTGGCTTGAGCTACTTTCACCATTTTGGGTTGTCACCCTATTTCCTTTTTGGTTTCTTCACAGAGCTGTGAACTGCTTGTTTTACTGCAGGTATGTAGTGGTTGGTCTTCAGACTGTGTGGAGTGGGACTAAAGGCTGGGTATTCTTGAGAAACCTGGGTTCGGGAGCCACACAGATAGAGTTAGAGGGTTGGATTTCTTCTCCACGACCCCGGAAGAGCATTGGCAAGGGAAGTCAGGGCCTAAGGGACTGTGAAGTAGAGAAGGGATTGATTCCTAGTGTTGGGTGTGTGTGTGTCTTAGAAGTCAGGCTAGCTCTGGTGTAGGCATCCTTAGTTCTTCCATGAGCTCACCAACTTAGCATTCAGCCTTTCCTAACTCCTTGACGGCCTGATAAACCCAAATGTGTTGACTTGGCTGTATTGTGTATCCTTGGCTATGTGTAAGCCTACTTAGTCCCTTATTCCTTGGGGAATCATGCCCAGCTCAAGGGTGGTAGTGTTGCTGAGAGATTGATGAGAACGTTGGCCTATGGTTGGGTGGAATGTTGCAGTGACGTAGCTAGTTGCAGGACGAGTTCTTACAAGATGAGTATTCTTGTCCATTTTTCTTTTGCAATTACATTTATTGTTTCATGAATCATGATGAACATGTTGATGCTTGAATGTATATGTTTTCTTCCATTGTATGTTGAATAACTATGCATCCTTGTATGTTTTACATTTCTCATGAATCATGATGAACATGTTCATGCTTGAATGTATATGTTTGCTTCCGATGTATGTTGAGTAACTATGAATCCTTGTATGTTTTATGTTTCAAGCATTGTATTCCAGCATTATATGTATGTTCATGTTCATGGGGCTAGTTTCCCAAATGTTTGATGGTTCGGTAGCATCCTCTTCGCCAGTCAGAGGATCGGGGACGTTACACCTGTCCCTACATCCTATAAAGGCGTTAGCAGTAACCAACCATGGTCTTCCCAAAATAATAGGATGTCCTTTAGAGGGATCCTTTGATTCTACTACCATGAAATCAATAGGATATTCCAGTGAATATACTAATACAACAATGTCATCTAGAACCCCAACAGGTTTCACTGTAGTATGGTCTGCTAGTTCCAGAATTGAGGGGGTTGGTCGAAGAAATTGTCCCAACTATAAAACTTCTAAGACTGTGGTGGTAATCATATTAATAGTAGATCCTAAATCAATAAGTGTATTTTTGATGGAAATATTATTTACAATAACAGTTACTATTGGGCTCCTTGGATTTGTATACTTTGCAATTCTAGACTGGTCAGTTCTACATTCAGACATCTCTCCTATAACAAGAATTGTGGGGGAGTCTTTTTGTTTCTTTCCTGGTTTCTTAATGCAAAGTTCATTTATTATTTTACTGTAAATTGGTAAATCCTTAATAGCTTATAATAGAGGGATCTTGACACACACATTCTTTAGTTCATTTAAAATATCGTACTCAGGATGAATTACAAGTATTTCTATTGCTAATCGTTCCAGAAATGGAGGGATTCTTTGTTCCTGAGTTGCTTCTTACTAAGGATGGGTATGTGCTGGAATCTTTGGAATATCTGCATCCTGCAAAATAACATTATTCATGACTTCATTGGGGTGGTGTTCCTCTTCATTCTCTTCATGAATGATGACTAATGACTTAGTTCTGTCACTCACGACTCTTCCAGATCGTAATTAGATCTCTTGCATAGGCATAGTTGAAATAACATAGGATGGAAGAGTTTGCAACTCAATGCTGTTAAGAGCTTGAGATAGCTTATTGTTTGGGTTAGGTACCGGTTGTGTAGGTAACAATGTAGGTCATGGGGGGTTTTTATTCTAGAAATGATGAGGTTGTTGTGTAATAAGGGGCACTGGAGGCACAAACCTGTGAAAAAAGTGTTGGGTATTAGCTAGATGCTGAGGATAAAAATGATTAGGTCCAAAGACAGGTGGTGACTGGGGGTAGGATTGTCCCCTCCACCTCTGTGTCCAATACTGATGCTGAGTAAAATGAGGAGGTGAAGGATATTGGGGTGGTCAATGCGGCCAACTTGAAGTGTTCCATTATTGAGGTGGTTGGTAGGGATGATAATAGGGTGGGGGATACGGTGACAAAATTTGATATGGTGGTTGGTCTCTTGGTTGCCAAGGAGGAATCCTAGATGTTTCACCAATATCCCCACTTTCATATATGGCTTGTAACCCAGGTAGCGATGGGTAATTTTCTGTCGTATGATCATCCGTATGGATGTGACATACATAGATGTTGTTCAAGGGGCATTCCCTTTGGGGGTGCTTAGTCCTGCATTTTGGACAAAAAATGCTCATTGCTACATGTTCTTCCTCTTTCCTCTTCTTGGCTTGTAACGCATCTATTTGGGGACCCATTTCTCCTAAAATATCAGTTTTGAAGTTTTCTAATAGGTTCCCTAATTCTATCCTTGTGACTCCTCCAGAACTAGAGGTGTTTCCTTTTATATTCCTATTGTAGGGATCTCAAAGATTTTTCCCAAATTTCCCCCTACTTCTAGAGTAATTTCTACACATCTCCCCAATTTGTGAAAAAGGTTTGTGAGAGATATCGCCAGATGCCATGAGATTAAGGTTTTCTACTAGGTCTTCTGAAATCCCTTTAAGGAAGAGACTTCGTAGTGCATCTTCTCGAAGGTCATTATATTTATATTTGTGTAATGTATAATAAAACTCTCGAGATAATATTCTAAGCTCTCGTCTTCGAGTTGCTGTATCTTAAAAATATTGTTTCGAGAGTCCCTAGGTTTGCAATACTCTTGATATTTCTGCAAGAATGCAGTTTTCATATCTTCCCAAGTCCTGATACTATATTCTCCTAATCCCATGAACCATCTTAAAGCAAAGTCTTTCAATGTAGCAGGGAAAAGTTTTAATTTGTGAGCATCTTGTAGATAGTTATTGCTTCTACAAAGGATGTCAAACTCAAACAAAAATGTGTCCGGGTCTTCATTACTCTTCCCATAGAAAGTAGGTTAGGAGGAAGGATGGATGCTCTTCATATTTACATCCTGTGCAGTGTCTAGAATAGGGAACCCAAAGGTAGCCTCAGTTTGATTCTCTCCTTCTCCTTCGTCATTTCTAACCTCGTCATGATCTTCATTTTCTCCCCGTCTCTCCTTGTAGATTTGATTCTTAAAGGGTGTGTACCTAGGAGATTCCTTTCGAGTTGATAATGGGGCATCCCAACATTCTTTTTCAGGGGAGATCTTTCTCTGATAAGAGGATTTTTCAGCTGTATCTTTATTAGGTTCTACATAAATAGTAGGTTCTACTGTGGATGTTTCAATTTGTGAGATAAAAATATTAGTTGAGCTGCCAAAGAGAGCTTCTATCTAAGCAAGATCAATGAAATTGACAAAGTTTGGATCCCCTACTAGTGAGAGAGTTGTATCATTAGGTTTTTTCTCTAGTGGGTAGTTGAGGACTTCCAAAGGTTGGCCCTCGAGAACTTCTTCAGGAATGGGCTCCTTAGAACTTCATGCCAGGATTTATTTATCTTCTATGACTTCTCCTATAAATTCTTTAGGTTTCCAAGTAGAAATACTTCCTATGTGCGTTCTCTGATACCTTTCAGCCGAGTTAGTTGTTGGGGTGTTACGCCCCCCATAAAGGTTAGTAGGAATTTTAACAAAGTTTTGGGAATTAGTTCTAACGTATCTACCTTTCGAATATCTAGGTATGTTCATGAAAAGCTAAACTAAACGAAAACCTACAATACTAATATTATTGTTGGATTTGGTGGCGCCTGTTATAATAGATGTGCAGGTTCTTACCCCTCGTCTTATCGCTCCCCCGCCACCAGCCTATTTCTAAACTTCATAAGGGAATTCTACTTATTCTACCTTACAAAACAACTCCTTAGCAATGGCGCCAAAATTTTTGGGTGTTTCATTGTCTTAATTAATTCACCAAATATTTAATTATCGGCCGAGGTTTGTAAACTTAGAGTTGACACAAAATATATGCTAAGGTAGAAGGGTACCTAAGGTTTCTTGGAAATATTTTAACAAAGAAAAGATCGAAAGATGTTTCAAAATGAAAAACCGAGTCAAACTCTAGAAATTCAACTACTAAGGTAATTAGAATAGGACAAGACTACTAGATTAGAGAAGTATCGATCTATACTACTCTACTCTATGAACAATAAAATGATATATATATATACAATATTATCATGAGAAAGTAAACTTCCCTTTACAGTGAAATCCATTAATTAATTATTTCGCTTCTTAATCTATGAATTAGAAAGGCAAAAAACAAATTCAAAATTCTTGCTATATGAACACAAGAGGTTATATTATTTGAGGAAATATTACAACTACTTAATTTATCTAAGAAATCCAATAACTAAACTATACATGTGATTAACAAATATACAATAATTAAACTAAATTGTCTAGTTCCATTCTCCTTGAGGATTCTGAGGATATGCATTCATTATGATCGGAACTAGAGAATGTTATGTATCAAAATGGATTTCAAAATAAATAAAGAAACTGAATGGAATTAAGTCTAATTTCACCTCTACAAATATATGTAAACTAAGGAGTGTCCAATTACAAGTGATAGTAAACATTGTGATTTATTCCATAAGCAAATGACTCTCATTGAAAAAGATGTTATTAACAACCAATCTATTAATTAAGAAATGAGATTATTTTAATGGACCCACTTGAATTTAAAGGTATACTATTCTCACATGAAACAGATATAATTGAGAAACAATTAGAAAACTTAATAAAAAACAAGTATAAAACTTAACAAAGAAACAAGTATAAAACTTAAAAAACATGTCTTATTTCTGAATCTAGTCCTTTTCTATGAAATTCTTTAGTAATTATAGAGTAAGGAGAACAAATCCTATGCTAGGAATGATGATCAAACTATAAATAACTAATGTGCTTTTTAGACAATAGAATTAATAAGTTTAATTCTAAATGCAATATGGATAAGAATGTAGTACACTAAACTAGAGATGCAATTAACAAACTCTAAAACAATAATGAATGAGTCAAAGACAAAAAGGAACACAACTCAAAACTGAGATAAAAGGAAATGAAACATAGGAATAATTATAGGACTTAATGGAGGATTTAGGTGGTTTGGAATAGGATCCTAATTATGCATATATGATTATTGTTTAAGAACATAACACAATTCAAAAACTAAGAAAACCGAATTTTAAACAAACATAAAATAGAACGGGAAATATTAAAGGTTGGATGAAGGTCTGGATGACAATATAAACAAATGGTCTGAATGATAGTCCAGATGAGAAAATCAATGCAAATTACAAAATGAACAACCTGAATGATCTTAACATCAACTGATTTATGCACATGAGAATGAGATGCAGAAAAGACAGTAATTAAACTTATTTAATAACTAGAATGACAAAGGAATAACTTGTGCTAACCTATAGCTAATAACAGAATTGACTTCCTATTGTTTAATGAGACAAACTAAGAGATAATTGAATAAAATCTACAACAAAACAGGAATTGACAAAATTGAATCTAACTACAAACTAAGCCTAAGATATTAAACTAATTAAACTCTATATGAGATATAGAACTAGGAAACAAGCTGAAAAGAAAACTAGAAATGACTATTGTGCAACCAGCCACTTTCAATCCTGGAAATGTAAACTATATTAACAGCATAATATAAATTATATTACTCATGGAAAACACACGTCACAAGAAACAATGAAATAAACAACATCAACTTACAGGAGAATCAAACTTCATACAGAAACAAGAAATGCAAATTACTTAGTTGTGAAAAGGGAAATAATGAAAACACATAGAAATGGGAGACCATTGGTTGTTGAGGGGCCCTCTAAGAAATCAGGTGTTTCACTTCAATTAATCAACCACTCACGAATACCAATACATTTATGCACAACTGGAAATAGAACTTATATTAAATTCAGAACAACGTTTACAGAGCTTCTTTGCTAATGGTGGCTAACTAACCAACTAGTCTGACTCTCGTTTAGAGACGAATTTATAGTTTTTTACATGGATGATCAGTTCGACCCTTTCATTGGTTGACCACTCCAAAAATAGTCAATCTTAACTACTAACAAACAACCATGTAACGATTTGCAACAGCGCACAACCATCTTCTTGATCCTTTGCGCGTCGGTTCTCCTCGCACGAGCTGCAGGCGTATGGATCTTCACTAAAGTGGGCATGGAGCATGGTGCCAAATGGAGAGGATAGGATCCCAAGTCTTCTATATAAAATACTCTCATACCAGCAAGATGCATGGACAACAGAATAATGAAACTATTCTTGTGCTTTAAACATTTGAGAATATTACAACTAACAGTGCGCAGGTTGATCGGAGGACTGTATGACGAGTTGGATATAACTGAGCATGTTTAGTGTATATGTGTGTCCACATGGAGGCTCTTTTGGAAACCATAATATTCAAATAAAGTCTATGTATCATGCACATTTACAAATATCACATAATTGCAAATAAAATCATGAAATAACGAAAATAAACCAAATCTTGCATAAAACTCAAATATGTTCGTACCTTGGGTTGATTGATAAGCTGAATGACAAGAAGTATACCAAAAGGTGACAAAAGTGGTGCCAAAAGATCAAATTAACAACAAAAAATAATGACAAAATCGGGATCAACAAAGTTGTATCTAGAAGCTAAAGGAACACTCAAAATTCTCTATAGTTCATAAACAAGCACAAAATAGATGAAAAGACTAAAAAATACACATTCACATGAAGTCAATAATGGATATTATTAACATTGTCCAACATGTAACTATGTATGGAACTGATATATAGTACAATAGGGAAAATCGTGAATCCTTGGAGGCCATGTGGGAGGATACAAGTGTCATCACTAGATTTGACCCTTATCCTCCCTAGGTGGACCAATAAGCCCCCAACTCATCCCAAACGGTCACAAATCCATGTGTGAACATGCATGAGGCATTCTAAAACATGTATGGAGGTGTGGGAGGAGTGTGGAGGAACATGGGTGAGTTTAGTGGCTCTAGGACAACAATAAATTCCCAAAACAATCCAAAAACCAACAAAAACATGCATTGGCTCCTCAAAGGAGTCAAAATCCCACAAAAAGAGGAATGGGAGTGCATGTATGGTTGACTAAAATCAATGTGGGTGCCTAGGTGTCAGAATGATCAATCTAGAGCGCATCAATTGTATATAATGATCAACTAGGAGTGCCTCAACTATGGAAAATGATCAATTTCCCTATGTCTAACCATAGGAATCACTGTATGGAAGCAAATGAAAGAGTCTAAGGTCTAATACTATGGTACTAAGGATGTATTATGCTCTAACAACACTTTTCTTATAATTTTTGCAAATGTTTTTTGAATGGCAATAAGAGAGAAAAATGGCTTTAAGGATGAAGGTGTAGGTATGGGATCTTCTTTAGGAGAAAAAAATGGCTTTAAGAGAGAATCTTCTTTTACCTTTGTAATAAAAGAATTAAATATGTTATACTAATTAAGTTGTACAAAATTATTTTATAAGATATGGTCATGATGTGTTTGTTCATGTTTATTTATATGATGATGGAAATCCAAATTAATTAATATAACGTATTTAATTATTTTATTACATACATGACATCAACTAAGAGAAAAACAAAACTGTCGTGAAAAATTAACATACCACCTAATGCATCTAGGTTTATGCACTAAATAATGGGAATAATATAATATAGGGAGACTATTGCATTCCCAATCAATGGTCTGATGTGTGATGGCCACCACCAAATAACAGAGGCACCTCACATCCTCTCCACTAAAAGCAAAAAGGGAAAGTTGCACACCACACACCTGAAACTCAGCAGGTTCAACAATCCGAGGATGGAAATGTCTTTGAACATATACTAGCTAAGTCTTGACTACAGCTCTAGCTAGGACCTTAGGGAACTTAGGACAGTATTCACCTCTCCTAGAGAGACCAGTGATAAAATAAATTTCCTCCTAAGTGGATTGGTACCAGTCATCTAAACCGACTCAAAAAAAATTCCTATGATGATCCCAACATGTGATCAATTGGGAGAGTAATGTAGTATTCTCCTTAAGACATGTTTCCTCCTCATAGAAATTAAGAAGGCCAACATTACTGAAGAGGATTCTAGTTTGAGTTTGAATGGGGAAGGGGAATAAATATATCTCCCTGGCCTCCCACTCTCTCATGAAGTTATATTGATCAACCTATGATTTTTGTTGCTTCTTGGCTTCATGGCGTTGATGTATTTGTTTGACACATTACATAAATTAGTCTCGTAAATATACATGTAAAATAAATATTTGAACATTGTATCTACTAAATAAAAAAATTATTTTTTTTGCCAAAAAAAAAACCTTTGGTGTGCTTAATTCGCAGTAACGCACTGCTCACGATGGGATTTCAAATCTTAAGCATTGTTATCGATGTAATAAAATAATTATCATGCACCGATGATATATATATATATATATAGACACACACACACACACACACACAGAGAGAGAGAGAGAGAGAGAGAGAGAGAGAGAGAGAGAGAGAGAGAGAGAGAGAGAGAGTTTAAACGATGCACCACTGTACAAGATGCACTGAGACGTTTTATAAATTTTGGTTAATGGTGTTCTTAAAAAACATTAGTGTACCAAACACTAGTGATCGATTTCCAATAATAGCACCATTAAATTATGAGTTTCTGAGTGGATGAATAAATTCACTTGTTCATGGGTTTCATCCGTACACGATGCGCTTAAAAGATTTAAAAGCACTGAAAATTTAAAATTTAATATAAAAGTATTAATGGTGTGCCTATGGCACATCATAACATCAGTACTAGTACAATGATGTTCCCAAGGAGCACCATAAAATTATGTATTTTGGCACGGTGATTTATACTATTTAGTTTTCGGTGTGTTTAGTTCAAGTAAGTGCAACGTTAACAATGCATTCACTTAAATAAAATGCAGGTCCTAGTTTAACAAATGTTATTGTTTATTAAGAATATGTTAATGATGCGCATATGGCACATCACATTGGTGCATTGACATGACCTAGGCACACTGCATTTACTAAATTTTATAATTTAATATAAAACTATTGAAACTATTCCTATTCCACGTAAGAGCATAGGTACCAGTGCAATGATGTGCCCAAGAAGCACCGTAAAATTATGTATTTTGGCACTCTTATTTATATTATTCAGTTGTCAGTGTGTTTAGTTCAAATAAGTGCAACGTTGACAGTGTGTTTACTTAAATAAAAGGTATTGTAGTTTAAAAAATGTAATTGTTTATTGATAATATGTTCATGGTGCACGTATGGCATGTCAGCCCACTGACACCTATGCACTGACATTCCCTATGTGCACCATATAATTTTATTTTATTTTGTTTTTTTAGGTATTGTTAGCCAAGGCATTCAATACATTTAAGTGCATCATATAACTGATACTCTCCAATATTGAACGCATTGATTACCATTTCAATGTTTATGTATATATATTTTATGGTTTGGCAATGCATTCAAGTCGTTCAGCTCACACCGTCCGTAGTGCACCCTATAAAAATAATTAGGGTGCACCGCTTGACAGTGCAATCCAAAAGGCTTGAATGTACCACACAAAATTTTTAAATATTTTTCAAAAAGAGGAAAATTTTAATCTCAATTCTAAAAAGTAATTCGCTAAAAATTTAAATTATGAAGTAAGAATCAATTTACAGGTTGAACAACTCATCGGGGAAGCATCCTGGCGATGTGGAAAATTTGAAAGTTTTCCCACCACTTGGAAAAATTCAAACTATAAGCAATAGCCAATAGGAGTGAAGAATTTGTCCACTGCATGGACCAAAGATATCAATCCTTCCAAGTGGGTGAAGCGAAACATTGATGCAAATGGGATCAAAATGCATTGAAGATGGTAAAACTGAGTCTTACCCCGCAACATATTATTAATAAACCTCGTTTTGGTGCAGCAGACAAGAGCACACACCAATGCATCCAATAATCAATATGCACCAAAGAGTAGGGTTTTTTAATTAAAAAATAATGGGTATTGCAATGAAATTATATATACAATAAATGGTGTGTATTTTCTTTGGAAACTCACTAGGGAATTTCAGAATATCTAGTGCATCAGTTATTTATTTTCAAAATTTTGTGAAATATGCCATAAAAGTTATTAATGAAGCGATGTGTTATTGTCTATGGAATGCACTCAGTGGTTTATTGTAAAATGCACCGGTGTGTGTCATATCAATTATAGCATTGTGCTAGGGGTATTAAATAATATGCTTTTTGTAATAATAAAAAAATTATTTATAGTGTTTTCTAGCACGATGCGATAATATTTGTGGTTGTCCTGGTGCATTATGTGTAAACACACACCAGTTTGTTTTGTGATGAAACACATAGAATAAAAACATCTTCTAAGACCTCCTCCCACTCACCTCTACTAGAAACCTTCACTATAAACAAGATTTTGGGCACATTTTTTAGGGGCTTCTTCTATAACCTCCGCTAAAGGGGTTTCTTCTATAACCTCCGCTAAAGGGCCTTTTCCTTGTATTGAATCTTTAGATGTGATTCATATTTTTAATAAAGGACTACTACTAGAAATTAGTGTATCTAAGACCATTATGGAAATAAGGAATTTTCAAGAAATGGCTAGATTGGTGGCATTAATTACAACACTTGAATACTAGAGGATTGTCTACAACAATGTTAGGAAGCATTATATCCATGACAATCTATGATTTCTTAATATTTTCTTCCAACAAAACTGAACTGTATTATTACTATATAAGAATCACTATAATTATAAAACATAATCATAAAACATACAATGATAGACATCATGCAAAACTATGATAGGAAAATCATACAAAATTATTTTATATTTAATCCAAAAAATAAGTTCTCGTCCAAAACCAACGGCAATATGTACTCAATACATGTATGTAATATACAAGTTAAAATGGAAAATTTAACATGCTAATCCATGCATAACCGACGAGATATAAAAAAAACCTATGTGATAGTAGGAACGATATCCTCCATTATACATTAACCTCTCTCCTCTCCTTGGTTGACCTATAACACATGTCCACAACATATGTAAATGCAAATATGAAATTTGAAATAATTCACCAATTTTAAACTAAATTCAAAAACCAAGATAAACTTGTAAAAATAAAATTGCAAAGAATAATAATGTGTAAACCATTACCTACCTAGTACCCATAATGTTACTAGCTCAAATTTCTTGTAATTTAATTTTTTTAATTGCACAGAGTATCAAGGTGCTCTACAACCCAGAATGGAGGAGATGGTGTCACATAACATAATGTAATGCATAACGTGATGCAAAATTAAATAAATAGAATGTAATTAAATAAATTATGTCGGCTTATAAAATTAAAACCAAATAAGTAATTAAAAAATCAATGTTAAACTCATATTTACCAAGCACCAAAGGGATCAAAATTCTTTACATATAAATTTTTTTAAACATGTTAAAAAAGTAAGATTAAAAAAATATACACTTCAAAAAATTGGATCCCTCTTGGTGCTTGGAGGTTTAGAACCAAACAATTAATTAAAAATTCTATGTTAAACTTAGATTTACCAACCACAAAGGGATCAAAATTCTTTGCACGTAATTTTTTTTTAGATATGTAAAACATTTTAGATATAAAAAAATTACAGTTTAAGAAATTGGATCCCTCTCGGTGATTGGTAGACCTGGGTCTAAGATGGATCTATGATGGTTAAATAAAACAATCCCTGTGTAAAATAACTAAACTAAAGTAGCACTTCAAATCATAACCAAAAACTCTAAAGCATGCTTGCATTTACCCGTGACATTCCAATGCCACTAGATGGAATATCTTCAAAAAAAAGAACCTGATGGAACCTATGAACACAACCGTTTTAAATTTCATAATATGTGTTCACATTAATAGGGAGATACATATAAATTAGTTCAACATCGAGAAATACATTTAAAAAATAAATATGAATATTTAAGCAAATGCACCTCTATAATTCCTTCTTCAAAATTAACACTAGAAGAGTCTCTAAAATCATGTTCATTCATCAATCTAGAAAACTACAATCAATTAACATTTAAAACATCCATTGTTAATCATATCTCTAAACTTAAAAATCCATTTCTATAACAACAAAAAGTTATCATAATTAAGGAAACAAATATTGATTAAATATAAACACAAACCTCTCCTCTACTTTCTCTCTCATGAGATAGGAAGTCAAACCACCAATCACAATAGCTCTTGGCATAAGCCTAGACATTCCAGGGCTTGTAGAATAGGTATCATCATCTCTTATATAAACAAAACATGGAAGAGAACTAACATGTTCCCTCTCTCAATTCATACCAACATTAATTCCTATAAACATTGATGTTAAACTATTTTCCACGACATCCCTCGCATCTCTACCAACCTGAGATGTAGCCTCCATCTTTGATCTTAAAGTGACAACCCTTGTAAGGAGAGATATTAAAGGAGGTGGAGGTTGAAGAAATTTCAGATATCAAAAGTATCCTTTTTAGTTATGTGTTTGGCCTCTTCCAGCCCCATAATATTTGGATGGAAGGTCGGTATAAGCAGGCTTCATGTTTTCAAAATACTCTTCATAAACAAATCTAGCAAAATGAATAAGTAGGTAGCTTCACAAAACAACATGGATGTAACACCCCTGTCCTGAACCCCTATTTTGACGATGTATTATGTAACTAAATGACTATGAGTTCCCAAGAGGCTGAAACTTATTGTATATTTTTTATTACTAATAAAAACTACAACTAGTTGTGGATGAGGAAAAATGTTGAGAAGATAAGGGACTCATGTATTGACTAGAGAGATGGTAAGGGGGTTATAGATTTCCTAGGGGTATATGTTATGAATCTATGACCATGTTATAACCTTAAGTACCTAAAAGAAGACCTCATCTCCTTAAGTGAGCCTAAACACCCTTAATTATCCTTAAACATGATGAAGAGTTAACTATGTGATAAAAGGTGATTAAGGGAGATTTAATTACCTTGACACCTGCCCTGGGAAATGCATCAAAGGGAAAAGGTGGTAGATTCATTATGAAGGAATTTTCTGGTTGAGGGAGATCCCAAAGAGTACGGTACACAAAAGAAAGTATGCAGAATGCAGAATGCATAGAGTGTTTTTTCTTGCATAGCGTTTAACTACAGATTAGCAGATACAAGAAAGAAAAACATATAGGAGAAATTTAACTAAACAACATGTTATACTGTGAAATAATGTCTAGAACCTGAGTGAAATTTCCCTGTTAACTACTACGCAGTGGTCGTCAGGCTGGAAGAAATCCTGAGTGCCAAAACCTAAATCTTTGAGTAAATTTTTTGTTGTAACTATGTCCATGTTTTTCTCTAGTTGTTTTGGTGAAATGGAAAATAATGCATGTAGTTAACTTAGTGGAATTCTAAGCATAAAGAATAGTGACGAACATCACTATTGTGCTAGCAGAAGAAAGCTAAGAGAATGAATTGTGTTGTTTGAAATGGAATTGGTAGTGAACCAATTACCTTGAATGTCAAGTGAAAATTCTAAGAAACATGGGACTCCATAATTCTAGTTGTTGAATACATGAGTCTTATCTCGTGGTTGGTAATTCTGCTAAGAGATATATGAGCAGAATTTCCTGCAGTTGGGTGGAGTGTGGCTACCACGAGGCCAGTTACCAGATATCTTGAATTCAGATAAGTGCCTAAAGTTTTTTATTAATTGTGCATTTAATTATATATCTTGTTATCAGAAAGAGAAAAATGTGCATGTTGTTCATATTGAATGAAGGGTAGCTAAATGATAAATTGTTGATAAATATGTTTGTATTCTGCAATGTTAATTCATGCATGGAATTAATATATTTTTTTATGTTCAATGTCCATTTATGGAATGTACATAATAAAATTACATCTATTCTCTTGAATTCATGTGTTTTACAGAATTATACTTACATATAAATAAATGGTTAACACAAGAAGAAAATCTCATTGTCATATGTTTTACTGAATTGTTGGTAAATATATGTTTAACAGTTGTTTGGAATATTTGGTAAGTACAAACTATGTTTGGGATATGTTGATATATTGTAGGAAATGTTAATTGGATTTAAGGGTTGTAGCATGCCTTTGGTTTTCCAATTCTAATAGTCCAGTTAAAGGGGTAGAATGCCTTATGTCTTTATGACTACTTCCATAGGCATTGATCATTACTAGTGAACATGTTCTCTATTCTAATCAATCTGTGTGGGAAGTTATAAATAAATCCAATGTTTTGTATGCTCATTTCATGTAGAATTGAATGATTGATTCCTTGGTTGGGAATAGGTGGTTAAGCCAATGGGGTTCCAAAGGATGTTAATGGGATTATGTATGAATTAATGTGTTAATTATCTGATTCTTTCCAATTTTATAGTTATTCTATGATTGAAATAATAATAGGAAATGTATCTAGATTGTCTTGTTTGGGCTTGAATGTCTTCATTTAGGGTATTGCAAGGTAAAGAAGGATACTCCTTAAATTAAAGTTGTGAATACCCTATTCCTGAAGGATGTTGTAAACCTAAAGGAAGTTGTTAAACCTATTTATGAAATTCTTGCATGAATTATACAAGGCTTGTGAGTTGTTCTCTAATGTAATAGTTTTGTAATTGAATGTTTCATAAATTAATGTCTAGTTGTAACTATGTTTTTCAAAGTTAATGTGATTGAGATTTAAGAAAGAAATTCATGTCTGCAATTTCAATAGTGAGTTTATGCATGAGAAGCAAAATTTTATAGTTATTTGACTTAAGGATGGATTATTTAAACAATCCATAGTCATGTTTGAGTTTGGTCTATTTAAGGTCTGTAGATTGCAAGTTCTGTCAATGGAAAAGTTTTTCCTTGTTCATTTTTTTCTTAACTTCATTGTGTTTAGGTATCAATAAGTTAAGAGAACTTGATACCTTCCTAAACAATATTTTTATCCTCTTTAATAATCTATCGAAACATCATAGACTCTTTAGAGTTGTTTTTCGATGTTTCTCTTAAGTTCTGATGCAACGAGTTCATATTGAAAGGTAAATATGTGATATCGACACCGAAATGGAAATGTCGATGGTGAAATTGGGGTTACCTTGTGAAGTGGTGGTCGCATTTCAACTTCTGGCTTCTGAGGTCCAATGTGTCGACATCAATATTAGCATGTTGTTTTGAATGGATCCTGTGATCGGTGTTGGAACCAAGGTCCCGACGTCAGGAACAACACGACTGTTGTGAATGAAATTATGATCATGTTGACTTTGATGTTTGACATCAATAAAACTGAGTTCCAAAGATTGCAACATCAGTATCGTTAAAGTGATTTCAATGTGTTTCATGAGATCAGTTATGATTCCCGACTTTTGATGTCTGATGCACATCGGGGAGGGCATGTTGAGGTTGTTCATTGGGAACTCGTCACGTGGTGTCAACTACCAATGTTGAAAATGTCATGGAGGTGTGGTAAAGTCGATAAGACATAACTAATCTTACGGGACTGATAATAATGCTAAGTTATCAATTGATTAACTAATTTTAATCAATTATTAACAAATATAACCTATAGTTAACTACGCTTCCACAATGGTGAGTTGAATGTGGGCTCACTATTAATTATTTAACTAATTTCAACTTAATTTTCAAGTAATACCAGTCCATTAATTGATAATCTTCTTATATGGGCATATAATATGCTTTGGTATTACAAATTGGCTATAGAGCCTTTATAATGCTCTATGTGTTTTTTGTTACAGATTGGTATATGTTTAGTTGTGTAACATATTGGTGCGTTACAATATGGTATCAAAGCTAAGGCTACATCTCTTGAATCTATGGGGCATCTGTTTGCTTTATGAGAGAAAGTGAAGGTATAAATGTATATATTATATTATCTAATGAGATAATTAATAGGCCGTATTGGTCACGATTAACTCAGGTTACAACTCTTGACCTTTTCTAGTTTGCAAAGTAAATGTGAACCTATTGGACACAATGGCCACACTGAGAGGGGGGGTGAATCAATGTGTGAGAACATATAAATTGTTTACCTTATTTTAATCAATTAGAGTATATCAATCATTATGTCATCATTTACATAATCAAATGCATCATCTAAATCATTCATAAGCACAATCATCACATCAAGAGAGACACAAGAGTAGTTGTAATTTTATATTTATTTATGGTAATGGAAGACTACAGTCTTCTTGATTACAATCCAGACCAACTGATGAAAAGAGCACCAACTCTCATAACAGGACCCAACCTGGGTTTCTTAGCTCAAGCTACGAAAGGGTTGAGGAGTCCAATCCTCAAGTACAAGAATTATCTTGCATCAATATCTTCTCATGTACCTCTGCACATCGATCTCTGTTGGTCAACCTCTGCTCCTCACTCTCTTTCAATCTGCTTGCCAACAATGCTATTCAATCTTATTTTCTCATAACTCTTTGTAATTTTTTGGTCCATCTATGCTCATTAACCATGTCAAGTCTTCTCATGAACACTGTTGATCAAGTTGGTCATGTACATCATAGCCACTACTTCTCTCACTCAGCACCATTGTAGAATATGCATTAAGTATGCATCATCAAGTATTTTTCTAAAGGTATCATGCCATATTGTTGTAGATTTCATTAAGGTATGCATATGTCATCTTCTAGGGAATTCATGCATCAACATCATGGAGTGTTCATCATCATGCATGCATAACCATCATGGGATACAAGGTATCATAAAAAAATCACCAACATCATAGAGTAAGAATCATAATCTATGTAGAGTGGGAATCATCATCATCATGGTATGAACCATCCTCATCATACAGTACATCATATCATCAAAGGGTTTGTATCATAAGTATCATTATAGGGTATACATTTGCTGCTTCAAAACATTGTATTCTTTACCATATGCATTCCATTGCATGCATCATTATGTGCATAGAGTATGCATGATTATGCATGCATCATCATTTTAGTACATCATTAAGGTATGCATCATATAATAGGGTTCTCATCATCATTCATTGTTTGTTCTCATCACATAAAAGTTTGCTCTCATATCTATATATTTACTCATCATTGTATACAAAATTGTATACATACCATTGTATTCTACTGTATACATCACTTTTTGTACCATTCACACATCACTGCTATCCACACATGTACATTCACTCATAAATTATAATGAATACATACATACCTTGATTGTGTAGAATATCTCACATTTAGACTTCTTTTATCCCCAAGAAAAACACCAAAGTCTGATCATTAAACTTTGATCATCACATCAAGGTCAAAAATCATATTGATCAAGCATTAAGCATTAAGCATTAAGTCTTCTCATGTCCATCAATAAAAACTTGGGTCGTTTTCTTACTTAGGAGTCCCCAAGAAGATGTCAAAAATTTTGTCTACTTAAACAACATCAAAGCCTAGACTGTGCATGCTAAGAAAGAGACCCCTCTAGGACTCCACTACTGCTTAGATTTGTCCACTAGTTGTGAGTTGTTTACCCCAAGCAATTCCCCAAAAGGGACTACATCGACCACAAGAATTTTACTTTTGTTATCCGAGTGTTAATCCACAAGTTAGGGAACACTTCTTTTTATTGTTGCTACTGCAAAAGTAAAAACTCAGACTGCTGCCTTACTATAAAATTGAGATTGTTTTCCTTACTGTAATTTTGGGACTGTTTCATGCATGAATATCATACTATAAAAATTCAAGACTATTTGCATAAACTCATATTGTTCATTCTCCAACTGTGGAAAAAATTGAGAGGCCTTGACGCTACAAAAATTGTCTATGGAAACCCTTCTAACGATACAAAAATTGACTGTGAAAACCCTTTTGCTGCTAAAAAATGACTGTGGAAACCCTTCTGCTGCTGCAAGTTTTGAACTGCTCCTTTGCTACCTAGATTTTCTCAGTCCACTGCTCCTCTGAAATTGCCTCAGTCCAACTCTTGTTAGCAAGCTTATTTACTTATTCATCATTTGATAATGTTTAGAGTGTGCAAGCTTGTGTTTATATAATATTTTGTGTTGTCCACGTCCTTAAAGTTAAGGAAGACTTCTTATTTATTTGTTTCAATTAAAAATAATGGTCAACGTTGATTTATTCCTTAGATTAGGATATGAGATGTAATATATATTTTATATTATTAAGTTTCCACACAACCATTAATACCATAAGAAAGGGTGTCATTAAGCCATTAGGGTTTCGAAGGAACCAAGGACCAAGGACCCTTGGTCAAGGGTATGCACTTGATCTCAATAACAAGACATGTGTGCCATGAAAGTGTCAAAGTTTTATCATTCCATCATATGTGTGGGTTCCATCATCTTTAATGGTCATCGTGTTCTTTATCAAGCCACTGAGTGTTGTTATACCAAAATCCTGTCACCATCATGTGATAAGACCTTTTGACATATCTTCTTGCCATGAAATCCCAGCTTCTGGAGTGAAGACTAAATGGTTTCTTATCAGTCTATCATACAAATTCCCAACACCACTCATGCTCCCTTATCCAAGAGCGGTACCCTTGCTCACACCACTTTTCATTGGTTGTCCCAGTATGGTCGCCAAATTTGTTGATCGGAATATTTCACCTCTTGCGGACAGCAAGGTGTTTCGCTGGTCTAAATGGTTCAGATCCAAAACAAACAAATCACGGAGGTTGATAACTCCCCCTAGACACCGTAGATATCTAGAATACGAGGCCTTTATAGTTCACCTGTGTACCTGCAAAAGAGTTCAACACGAAACAGATCAAAGCAACAAGAATATGATCTACTAATCTATGCTAGTGACTAAGGAATCTAGCAATATATATCTGAAATCAAACATCAACAATATATATGGGACAGAAAATCAACTTGCATTAGAAATATGAAGAAGTTTACAACCAAGCCTTAGTGTCTACATGCATCTCCATGAAACCAGCTCTTCATTCCCAAAATATCCGACTCAACTCTCTATGCTCTCTCCAAATGATCTTGGGCCAAGAATCGTTCCAACAGCATAACATCTTCAACCAGATTGACAACATACTAGGCTCTTCACCAGTCCATTCCACATTCTTTCCAATGGGATATAGCTCACTAGCTGATCTATGAGACCCATTGAACCAATTATAGATCGTCCATTAACAACCCACAGCCCAGGTCAAATTTCCACCCCTCTCACCTCTTATGTTATGTCTGATCCAAATCCACCCAAATCTTTTGCATTTGGAGCCCAACCTTCAATTCCTTTGTCTTCAGTACCTTTGAATGCCGGGGGGAAACCCCCGGCACGACCTATGTTATCTGATCCTGGAATTGTACCTAGTCAAGAGCAAACCTCTAACATAGAAACATCTATAGTTTTTGTCCCTCCCACCCACACTAATGTGGTAAATCCCCCATCTAGTTCAGGTCAACCCTTGGGGGAACAACCTATGGCAATTCAGTCTTCTAGTGGTTATGGTTATCAAATACCTGTAGGTAATCATCCATCTAATCCTACTGAAATTCCATTCCCTAGCAACGCTTTTACACCATGGGAGCAACCCAACTGGTCTTACATGCCACCCATGGGAGGGATACCCATACATACTACGGGAGGTGCGGGAGTACCACCTTATGGAGGTCCTCCCCCTGGGGGACCTAATGGTCCTGGAGGGCCTGGCAGTCCTCCTCTTGGTCTTGGCGGTCCTAGTGGTCCTAGATGACTTGGTGGCTTTCCTCCTTATGGCTCTAGAGGGTCTGGTGGCCCTCCACCTAGTGGTTTTGGTGGCTCCAGAGGCTTCTCACCTCCTGGAGGTTTCAGAGTGTCTGGTGGTCCGCCTCCTGGTGGTCGTGGTGGTCTTGGTGGTCCTGGTGGTCCTGACGGCTCTGGTGGTCCTCCTCCTAGAGGCCCTGGTGGTCCTGGTGGTCCTAATTCCAGAAATCAATGCCCCATGGGCATATTTCTCGGTAGTTCTTCCTCACAGCAACTTGTTTTCCAGTCAACCTGTGGCCCTACTGGTAATTTCATGCCATATCAATATTACCAGTATGTGCAGCTCAATAGACAGTTATCTTTCCTTGCAACTTTGGACTTTCCTGATTTTTCCAAGTTGATTAATGATCCCATTCGACATAATCCCTCATGGCCTCCCATTCTGGTAAAGTTACCATCAAACATTCCAAAATTCGATGGGAAGCAAGGTGAAGATCTGCAGAACCATGTCATGACTTTTCATCTGTGGTGTTCCACAAACTCGCTCATGGATGATTCCGTTCGGTTATGACTCTTTTAGTGAACTTTGATGAGTACGGCCGTGAAGTGGTATATTGAACTTCCACAACACTCGTTTGTGGATTTTGGCTCGTTAGCAAGCATATTTCTTATGCACTTTCAGCTCCCTATTCATTATGAAATAGGCACTAATATTTTAAATTCTCTATGACAGAACACCTCCACCCACATTTCTGATCATATTCATGAGTGGAGAAGGAAGAGAAGGCTTATTAAGGCCCCTATTCCAGATCAGTTGTTAGATGATTGGTTCACTAAGTCCTTGTTTCCTCCTATTACCTGAGATGTGGGCATGGGCGGTGTTGTTACCGAAGAGAAGGCTATTAGTCAGGCTCAGTACCTAGACTTGGTCTATTCCCAGTCCGGGACCCTTTATGACCTGATTCCTCAAGCTCCTCGCCTTAGCACTGACCCTGCCAAGCCATCAACAGAGGTACCTGTTGACAAGATTGTTGGTTCAATCTAGTCCCCATCCATAGCGAAACCTGCCAAGCAGAACCAACCTGCTACTCCTTCGACTCCCAAGGTTTCCGCCAAGGTCAATTCTATTCAAAGTATTCAAACCTCGGGTAATAAAAAGAAAGGTAAAAATCAAAATAAAAAACCTGGAAACCAGTAGGAGACCCCACAATCAACCCATAATGAAAACAACACAGGGAAAAGGAAGGCTAAATACCCTTGTTTGTTATGTGGTGGTGACCTTTTCTCTAAGGACTATCCCCATTGGGATGAAATCTCCTAGTTTTTGAAGTCTAACCCCGCACCTATAGTACTTACGGATCCTTTCCCCTCTCAACAACATCTGGTAGACCACATGTTGAACGAGGGTAACTCTAGTTCATCAGAGGAAATTCGTATGATGTCCTCAGATACCATCCATCTACAAACTCGAAGCCAGAATTATGGTAAACCCACAGATAAGCAAGAAGACCAATCTTCTTTAGGGAAATCTCCCTCCACCAGTTCTCTGGAATCCTCGTCTACTATTCCCTTGTCTATCGAGAAGCCTACTCTCGACATGATTTTGTGCCCACCAAAGAGTACTCTTCAAAAGGTTGTCTTTCATCCCAATGCCCAAGCTGCTCAATTCTATAATGTGGTTGAAGATCTCACTCAGGCACCTTGTGCAATGTCTACCCTAGAAGTACTCCAAAGTTTCCCTACACAACGCAAGAACTTGTTGACTACATTAGGAGTTGTAGACCCAAATAACACTAACTTGATTCACTTCAATGTTGAGAACTATAAACCTAGATTACCGAATAAACTTGCTTTTCATATCATTACGAAAGTAGTGGGAAAGAAAGTCTTTCAAATGGTACTAGATGAAGGAGCTTCGACCTCGATGTTATCTCTGACTTGTTGGAAAGCTCTTGGCTCTCCCGAGCTTGTTACATCACCTACGACCCTTAAAGCCTTTGATGGATGAGGATTCCAACCCCACGGCCTCATATCAGCCCTTGTGGTTGAGCTGGGGGGCAAAACTGTTTCCATCCAAGTAGAAGTGGTAGATGCCCCTTTAGATTATAACCTCCTTTTAGGAAGGAATTGGTTCTATGCCATGAATGTCGTTGCTTCAACAATATTTCGAACGGTCCAATTTCCGCATCTCAGGAGAATTGTTACTATTGACCAGCTTGATTTCTGGACATCGTATGTTGCTATTTCTATGGATAATAACATCCCCATGTTAGGTCAGTCCCCTCCTCATTACCAGTCGATTGGGGTAGGTATGTTGAAGGATTCATCCCTTATGGGGATTTTTCCCTCCACTCCTCCTAGCATGGATACAGCGACGGTACATATGATTGCTTCATTTGATATTGAGCCCCAAGGCACAAATGTTGTTGAGTCCACCTTGTTGAGCCCACACGAAGCTATGTATGACACCATTCAAACTTGTTCTGATGATCACACTAATGACATTCATTTAGTGGCTTCGGATCCTTACCATTTACTGTACTGGTTAGCACCTTCTCTTCCGGTTCTAGACTATCTCTCCATGACTTTTCCTTCCGACGAGTCCATTATAGAGATCATGAACATGGGTGAGCCCATCTGGGAGGATCACCATCATAGATCCATGTTCCTCCCCAATACCAGTTCGGGCAGTTATGATTTTGCATCCTTGTTTCCTACCAATATTGTCAACGTTCCGCAAAGTCCTATATTGTTGCAAGATATAGATTCTGAAGGAAACCTTTGCAACATTACTCAGACGAACCCAATTGACATATCAGCCAAGCCTGATGTTATTGAGCATGTTCATGCTAGGATAAACTACTCCACAAATGAATCTGAAGCATATAAGGCACTTTTTAAGGAATTCTGTGATATTTTTGCCTAGTCCTATGAAGAGATGTCAAGTATTGACCCTTCCATTGTGGTCCACGAGATTAAAACTTATCCCATGGATAAACCTATCAGGTAGAAACTTAAGCAAGTCCATCCTAGGAAGGCCGCAGCTATTAAAGCTGAGATTGAGAAACTTCTGAAAGCTGGTTTTATTTATCCTGTACCTCTGACGGAATGGGTATCGAACGTTGTCCCTATCAATAAAAAATAGGGCACCATTAGAGTCTGTATTCGAATTTAGGGATTTAAATAAAGCTTGTCCCAAAGACAACTTTCCTACCCCACACATCGATCAGGTTATCGACAACTGTGCTGGAAGTGTCATCTTTTCATTCATCGATGGCTTCTCCGGCTACAATCAGATTGAGATATTTCCTATCGATCAGCATAAGACGACATTCATTTGCCCATGGGGAACCTTTGCGTATAAGAAGTTACCTTTCGGATTGAAAAATGCTGGCACCATGTTCCAGCGTGCGATGTCCTATGCATTTCATGACATTAAAATATTGTTGAACCGTACCTTGACGAACTCCCTGCTCATTCACAGCGACGGGAGGACCACCCTAGTCATCTTCGAGACATATTCCTGAGATGTCGTCATTATAATATATGGCTCAATCCGCATAAATGTGTTTTTTGCGTTGAGATGGAACGTCTGCTTGGATTTGTGGTATCCAAAGATGGCATCCGGATCGATCCTTTAAAAATTGCCGCCATCATTAATCGACCAGCCCCAACCACCATCCTTGAACTCCAAATTTTGCAGGGGAAGGAAAAATTTCTCCGCCGTTTCATGTGCAATTTCACTGAGAAAATGCACGGTTATATGCATCTCCTCAAGAAGAACACTCCATTATTTTGGGATGACTAGGCCCAACACGCCTTTGATATTCTTAAGCACGCTCTGACTCATTCACCCATGATACACCCCCTAGACTATTCAAGATATTTTCTCTTGTATATTGTTTCCTCCACTACTACCATCGCCATGGTTTTAGTGTAGGAAAATCTCCACGGTCAGGAGCATGTGATTTATTATGCCAGTAAGAATCTCATTGATTCTGAAACCCATTATTCACATGTGGAGAAGCTAGCTTTGGCCACGGTCATTGCTATGCAAAAATTTCATCACTACATTCTGCTTCGCACTACCACCGTATTGGCAGACCAGAACCCGATGTACTACATTCTGACTCGTCAGGTACTCGAGGGAAAGTACTCCCATTGGATCATCATCCTTTAGGAGTTCGATCTCGATTTTTCCAAGGCTACATCAAAGAAATCCTTGGTTTTTGCCAAGCTTATATGTGACCTTCCCTGTGCTACCATGGAATCTGAGCCCAGTGATTCATTTCCAGATGAATTCCTGTTCCTAATTAGCACTACTGATCGTCTCGCGATGATCGTCGCCGCATTTGTCACCATGCGAAATACTACCTCATCTTGCATGATACCTTGTATAGACGTGGGATTGGCTCCATTCTCCGGCTATGCCTCACTCATGAGGAGGCTGAACATGTGTTAAATGATTTCCACTCTGGAGCATGTGGCAGTCATTTATCTGGGATGGCTACAGCCCAAAAAATTCTTCGCGCTGGCTATTTTTGGCCTTCTGTCTTCAAAGACTGTCATGAGGCTATTAAGAAATGCCCACTATGCCAACATTTTTATCCCAAAAAGTGCACCCATCCTGCTCCGCTTCACGAGTCATTGTAGTTGGCCCTTTTTCCAAATGGGGGATCGACTTCATGCATTGTAAACCTACCTCATCCAGGGGGCATGGTTACATCATTGTAGCCGTGGATTATTTTACAAAATGGGCTAAGGCCATGCCTACATATGCAGAAGATGGTAAGATTACCGCTCTCTTCTTGTTAAACCATATTATAGCTAGATTTGGAGTTCCACAGTCCATCATCACTGATCATAGATCCCATTTCCATAATCAAATGATGGAGGAATTGAGTTCCAAGCTAGGTTTTCGGCATGAAAAATCTACGTTGTATTATCTGCAAGCTAATGGTCAGGTAGAGGCCATTAACAAGGTTTTGAAAACTATGCTTCATCGGATGGTTGGAGATCATAAACCCAATTGGCATCTTGTTCTTTTTTTCGCTCTTTGGGTTTATCGAACTTCTGTGAAAACAGCTACTGGTTTCACGCCATTCCAGCTTGTTTATGGACTTGAAGCTATCTTGCCTATTCAATGTCAGATTCCATCTTTACAACTCGCCGTCGAACTTCTCCCAGACACTTTCGCAGAGGAAGCAATATTTTTGTACTTGAATAACCTTGATGAGACTCGTAGAGATGCTGCCTTGGCTAATGAGGCACATAAGAAACGCATCAAGGTGCAGTACGATAAATCCGTCCAGCCTCATGTTTTCAACAAGGGTGACCTAGTTTTGACTTATGACTAGAGATATGACAAGCTAGGAAAGGGTAAGGTCGAGTCTATGTGGTATGGACCTTTCATTATTTCCAAGGTGCTAGAGAAAGGAGCCTATGAGTTGGTAGATTATGATGGAATCCCTTTAGGGAAACCTCGCAATGGGCTGTACCTGAAAAGGTACTATGCCTAGGTCTTCTCAGATGGTATCTTATATATATGTATATTGATTGACTTTCAGTGTGTTTTCAGTATTTTCAAGATGGTTTTGAGTTTTGGTGCCCACATCTTTTTATACCATGTGTTGTTAATGGATGATCTATAATCGGTTCAATGGGTCTCATAGAATCGGCTAGTGAATGATATCCCACAGGAAGGAATGTGGAACGAACTGGTGAAGATCCTAGTATGTTGTCACTCTGCTTTACCCTGTCTAGGGTAGACATCGCACAAGGTGCCCGAGCAAGATCTTCAACCACATTATAGAATTGAGCAGCTCGGGCATTGGGATTAAAGACAACCTTCCGAAGAGTACTCCAAAGTTTCCCTACACAGTGCAAGAACTTGTTGACTGCATTAGGAGCTGTAGACCTGGATAACACTAACTTGATTCACTTCAATGTTGAGAACTATAAACCTAGATTACCGCATAAACTTGCTTTTTAGATCGTTACGAAATTAGTGGGAAAGAAAGTCTTTCGAATGGTACTAGATGAAGGAGCTTTGACCTTGGTGTTATCTCTGACTTGTTTTAAATATCTTGGCTCTCCCGAGCTTGTTACATCACCTACAACCCTTAAATCCTTTGATGGATGAGGATTCCAACCCCACGGCCTCATATCAGCCCTTGCGGTCGACCTGGGGGGAAAAACTGTTTCCATCCAAGTAGAAGCGGTAGATGACCCTTTAGATTATAACCTCCTTTTAGGAAGGAATTGGTTCTATGCCATGAATGTCATTGCTTCAATAGTATTTTGAATGGTCCAATTCCTGCATCTCGGGAGAATTGTTGCTATTGACCAGCTTAATTTCTGTACACCGGATGTTACTACCTTTATGGCTAATAACATCCCCATGTTAGGTCAGTCCCCTCCTCCTTACCAGTCGATTAGGTAGGTATGCTGAAGGATTCATCCCTTATGGGGATTTTTCCCTCCACTCCTCCTAGCATAGATACAGCGACAGTACATATGATCGCTTCATTTGATATTGAACCCCAGGGCACAAATGTTGTTGAGTCCACCTTGTTGAGCCCGCACGAAGCTATGTATGACACCATTCAAACTTGTTCCGATGATCATAGTAATGACATTCATTTAGTGGCTTGGGATCCTTACCATTTACCGTATTGGTTAGCACATTCTCATCCAGTTCTAGACTATCTCTCTGTGACTTTTCCTTCTGACGAGTCCATTATAGAGATCATGAACATGGGTGAGCCCATTTGGGAGGATCACCATCATAGATCCATGTTCCTCCCCAATACCAGTTCGGGCAGTTATGATTTTGCATCCTTGTTTCCTACTAATATTGTCAACGTTCTGCAAAGTCCTATATTGTTGCAAGATACAGATTCTAAAGGAAACCTTTGCAACATTACTCAGACAAACCCAATTGACATATCAGCCAAGCCTGATGTTATTAAGCATGTTCATGTTGGGAAGAACTGCTCCACAGATGAATCTGAAGCATATAAGGCACTTTTTAAGGAATTTCGTGATATTTTTTTCTGGTCCTATGAAGAGATGTCGGGGATTGACCCTTCTATTGTGTTCTACGAGATTAAAACCTATCCCATGGCTAAACCTGTCAGGCAGAAACTTAGGAAAGTCCATCCTAGGAAGGCCGTAGCTATTAAAGCTGAGATTGAGAAACTTCTGAAAGCTGGTTTTATTTATCTTGTACCTCTGACGTAATGGGTATCGAACGTTGTCCTTGTCAATAAAAAACAGGGAACCATTAGAGTCTGTATCGACTTTAAGGATTTAAATAAAACTTGTCCCAAAGACAACTTTCCTACCCCGCACATCGATCAGATTATCGACAATTGTGCTGGAAGTGTCATCTTTTCATTCATGGATGGCTTCTCCAGCTACAATCAAATTGAGATATTGTCCATCGATTAGCATAAGACGGCATTCATTTTCCCATGGGGAACCTTTGTGTATAAGAAGTTACCTTTCGGCTTGAAAAAATTTGGCGCCACGTTCCAGCATGCAATGTCCTATGCATTTCATGACATTAGACATATTTTTGAACCGTGCCTTGACGACCTCCCTGCTCATTCACAACGATGGGAGGACCACCCTGGTCATCTCTGAGACATATTCCTGAGATGTTGTCATTATAATATACAACTCAATCCACATAAATGTGTTTTTTGCGTTGAGACGAGACATCCGCTTAGCTTTTTGGTATCCAAAGATGGAATCTGGATCGATCCTTTGAATATTACCACCATCATTAATCTACTAGCCCCAACCACCATCCTTGAACTCCAAAGTTTGTAGGGGAAGGAAAAATTTCTCCATCGTTTCATGTGAGATTTCACTAAGAAAATGCACGGTTATATGCATCGCCTCAAGAAGAACACTCCATTCTTCTGGGATGACCAAGCCCCATGCGCCTTTGATAGTCTTAAGCACGCTCTGACTCATTCACCCATGATACACCCCCTAGACTATTCAAAATATTTCTTTTGTATATTTCCACCTCTGCTACTACCATCGCCATGGTTTTAGTGCAGGACAATCTCCACAGTCAGGAGCATGTGATTTATTACGCCAGTAAGAATCTCATTGATTCTGAAACCCATTATTCACATGTGGAGAAGCTAGATTTGGCCACGGTCATTGCTATGCAAAAATTTTGTCACTATATTCTACTTCACACTACCACCGTATTGGCAGACCAGAACCCGATGTACTACATTATGACTCGTCAGGTACTCAGGGGCAAGTACTCCCGTTGGATCGTCATCCTTCAGGAGTTCGATCTTGAGTTTGCCAAGGCTACATCAAAGAAATCCTTGGTTTTTTCCAAGCTTATATGTGACCTTCCCTGTGCTACCATAGAGTCTAAGCCCAACAATTCATTTTCGGATGAATTTCTGTTTCTAATTAGCACTACTGATCCTTGGTATGGAGATTTGTTGATTTATCTCCAGACCCAGCGTTTTCAGCCACATCTATCTCGTGATGATCGTCGCCGCATTCGTCACCACACGAAATACTACCTCATCTTGCATGATACCTTGTATAGACATGGAATTGACTCCATTCTCTGGCGATGCCTCACTCATGAGGAGGCTGAACACGTGTTAAATGATTACCACTCTAGAGCATGTGGCAATCATTTATCTGGGATGGCTACAGCCCAGAAAATTATTCACGCTGGCTATTTCTGGCCTTCTGTCTTTAAAGACTGTCATGAGGCTATTAAGAAATTGCCACCATGCCAACATTTTTATTCCAAAAGGCACACCCATCATGCTCCGCTTCACCCCGTCATTGCCCCTGTCCCTTTTGCCAAATGGGGGATCGACTTCATGCATTGTAAACCTACCTCAGTCAGGGGGCATGGTTACATCATCATAGCCATGGATTAATTTACAAAATGGGCTGAGGCCATGCCTACATATGCAAAAGATGGTAATACTGCCGCTCTCTTCCTTTTCAATCATATCTTAGCTAGATTTGGAGTTCCGCAGTCCATCGTCACTGATCACGGATCCTATTTCTGTAATCAAATCATGGAGGAATTGAGTGCCATGCTAGGTTTTCACCATGAAAAATCTACGCCATATTATCCACAAGATAATGGTCAAGTAGAGGCCATTAACAAGGTTTTGAAAACTATGCTTCATCGGATGGTTGGATATCATAAATCCAATTGGAATCTCATTATTTTTTTCGCTCTTTGGGCTTATCGAACTTCCGTGAAAACAACTACTGGTTTCACACCATTCCAGCTTGTCTATGGACTCAAAGTTGTCTTGCATATTCAATGTCAGATTCCATCTTTACAACTCGTCGTCAAACTTCTCCCAGATACTTCCGCAAAGGAAGCAATATTTTTGTACTTGAATAACCTTGATGAGACTCACAGAGATGTTGCCTTGGCTAATGAGGCACATAAGAAACATGTCAAGGCGTTGTACGATAAATCCATTCAGCCTCATGTTTTCAATGAGGGTGACCTAGTTTTGACTTATGACCAGAGATATCACAAGCTAGGAAAGGGTAAGCTCAAGTCTATGTGGTATGGACCTTTCTTTATTTCCAAGGTGTTAGAGAAAGGAGCCTATGAGTTGGTATATTATGATGGAATCCCTTTAGGGAAACCTCGCAATAGGTTGTACCTAAAAAGGTACTATGCCTAGGTCTTCTCGGATGGTATCTTTTATATATATGTATATTGATTGACTTTCAATGTGTTTTCAGTATTTTCAAGATGGTTTTGAGTTTTGGTGCCCACATCTATTTATACCATGTGTTGGTCATGCAAATGGATTTCTACGGCTTCGCTGATGGTGATTGTTGCCACACCTTGAATCTAACCTCAACTGCTTGGGTTCTCTATTCCCCAGCTAAAGATTTGGTCAGTTCAGGAGCGGTTTTCTTAGGTCCCGCTACTAATAACATCGCCGAGTATGAAGCAGTCATCGGTCTTCTGACTAAAGCTACCTCCCAGGATTTTCGTGATCTAGTAGTTTTGATGGACTCTTAGCTCATGGTTTGTCATTTAAACCATATTTACACCATTAGGAACCCGGTGCTCCTCCGCCTCTTCTGGAGGGTACGTTTGTTAGAAAGATCATTTGGAACCATTACATATAGGCATATCCCTAGAGAACATCATGTAGTTGCTGATTCATTGGCTAATTGCATCCTAGATTGGCATATTTCCCATTCATGACGTTAATCAAACATGGTACATTGTAAATAAACATTTAAAGACACATAGAACTCATAGAAAATGGCTTTATCCACTTGAAACGTATAAACATCATGTAAAATTCAGTGTATATATATATATATATATATATATACGAAAATTTTTTACAAAAAATAGGTCCCGAGACCTCTTCTAAAGCATGTAGGTTTTCAGAAAAAATCATCATACAAAAATCCTGAAGCTATCAACTTTTAGTATATATGTCTCATCTACTAGTGGTGCTCGTGATAGGACATCATTGTTCGAGCCACCCTGCGGAGTAGCCTGTTGAATCGGCCTGGTACTCCCACCGTAGATCTCTGATATCTAGTCGATAGATCATCTATGTCAGCATCTGGGATGTCCAGATTCAACCTCTCAAGGTTCCCCTCCAGCTCCCCAGTGATATCATCACCCTATGGCACAAAGTGAGCTCTGACTCGTCTGTCTAATGGAGATGCTCCTCCAAGCCTCATTGCTCCAACATCTGCATGAAGACAAACAGGTCTCGTCACTTATCAAAAAAATAATAAAACATAAAAAACATAAAAATATTTTTCATCTTTAGGGTTTCTTATTTCTTACCAATGTCTCCCCACTGCCCTCCAGGCGGGAGTGGTAGGTCAAGATCACCTATAAAATCTGTGCCCGCATAGGCATAGTCCTCGACCATGAGCATCTGATCCCACAACCATCTGAAGAATGCATCACTGAACTTCACTCTTCCCCTACCCGCTCCCATGTGAGCCATGACTTGGACCCAACTTAGCATGCGGGGGTCCCGTGCTCTCAGACTCCGAAACATCACCTGGGGCCTCATCTGGGGGACCTGCTCGAAGAAGAAACAAGCTAAGATGGAACCAAATCCGAATTGCTTCAGCTCTCCTTGCCGACATTTAGTCAGCTGATCCTTGAAGATTGGAAGCAATGTTTCCACCCAGTTGAACATCGTAGGTGCCATTACCTCTAGGGCATACAACATATGTGCCCTGGAATCTTCATGTACACCCTGGCTCCCTGTCACCCTCTGCATGGTGAATAGAACGATCCATAGAGCCCTATCTGTCACTGCCCTGATGGGGATTTTCTTCCCCGATGTACCTGTACCTGGTACACAGTGTTGATCTATGAGCTCTCTGGTGGTAATGTCCCCACCATGGGAACCAGTCAGTGAGATAGGGGCACCCCATATCTATAGGCCAGTCAGGAAGTAGATGTCCTCTACCTCCACTGTAAGTATATGTGCCCCCACCTTGAAATACTGATGTTCTAGATTCCACATTCTCAGGATGTGCTCCAGTAGCCTCTTGTGGGACACCATGCTTGGTGTTCAGAAGAACTTTAGAAGTCCACAATTTCGGAGTGTGGCAATACACACTGGATTCCTTTCAGCGGTGGCATCATCATCATCATGAGTTATTTCCTTCCATATCACCATATTTTGGAAGTCTAGACCTGCCAAAACAACAATGGTATACATCAATATCATCCTTAAATCATTATAAATCAAAAGAATGAGCTCATTTTGTATATATCATTGGTTAAATTTCTCCACAGCCGACACCTCCTGTGCCCCGTGGGAGACAGGCGGTGGCACCACCTATTCACCTTGTCTTTGGCGCAATTCTTGGGTGGCACCGCCTATCCCACAAGGGGTAGCCGTGGTGCCCGCAAATAGGATTTTAGGGCTTTCTAGATATGCCAAAAACCCCATCAAATACCAAAATCAAAGCTATGAAATGGAAGAAGAAGGTCTTAGCTCTTACCTGCAATTGACGAGACTGAAAATGGACGGTGGAAACTCTCAGTATCAGCTGTGGAAGATCTAGCTAAAAAATGCTCCAAGTGCTCTCTGCCAAGAGGTAAATAGTGAAATGTTTGGTTTTTTACTATTTACTTGCCTTATATAGACATTTTTTGGGTCTGATTTAATATAGTTTTGATATTACATCATGTTCTAGTCAAGATCTATTTGTCATAATCCCGTAATGTTGATTTTGGATGCATTCAACACTTGTTTACGAGTCGTCTGCAGGTTGATTTTAGTAAAAAGATTTGGAAAGTTTGTTTATGGATTTTTCGTACTTTCACAAAATGAAAAAGGCCATTGAGTGTTTATTATGACACTTTGTCCCGCTCATTAAAATCTGGTATCAAAGTTTCGAGTCCTTTTTCGAATCTTTCCAGGCTCGTAAAATACAATATTTTGTAAAGAAACATTATGGAGTCTTCTTTTCACATCTTCTTTCAGACTCCTTAAACATGAATAGATAGTCGAGTCCGTTTCCAAATCTTTCTAGGATCGTAAAAAGTGACATTGTGTAAAGAAACTTCATGGAGTTATCTTTAAACCCTTTTTAGACTCGCTAAATATGAAAAGATTGTCGAACAATCTTGTCTTCTTCGCGCTCGTTAAAGTGTTTGAAGAGTCGTCTATCCGACGGTAGGTTATATCTTTCTCGGTTCAGATAGTACTATTTACAAGAAAGGAGTGCTCTAGCCAATCATGACTAGAAGAGTTCTCTAAGGTATGATTTTATACTTTTTTGGGCCTTAGAGACTAAATTATATGAAAAAGGACCCCCATGGAGTCTTTTTCCATATTCGTTCAGACTCTCTAAACATGAACGATATTGAGTTTTCTTTTAGTGGACTCGTTAAAAATTAAACATTAAGAGACCCATTTTGGGAATGAGCCCATCCTCTCTTAGGGTCGTAAAACATATGAGACTGGACTTGTCTTTTGACAAGCTATATCGAGTGTTTGTTACCCTCTTTGAACTCGTAAAACTGAAAAGAGGCACTCATCGATCATGATGGGGGAAATGGGAAAGGGAATCATTTTACAAATAATGGCAGTTGTTTGTCATTACCTTTGAGCATGGCACTTGTCTGCACAATCATGTCAGTTAATTGGGTATTCATCTGATCTCTGTGACGATCCACTTTCATGAGTCATGTCAATCCTTTGATTCTTTCAAAAGAATGCATTTTCCACTGTCGCATTGTGTATCTGTCCTGTGCAGTCATGCTGCCAAGTCATTTTGTCGTGCCGCCCAATGTTCAAAAGGAATCCAAAGAAGTCTTACCTCTGTAGTATACACATCCTTTGTGTCAGTATATTTGAGTCAGTCATATGGTTACTATGTTCTGAGTTTCGTGTCGTCGATGTGGGACTCATCATGGCCCTCCTTCGATGAGACTATTCCCATCGACGTCAGCTCATCATCCGGGAAATAGTCTTAGAAACAATATTCAGTACCTTATGATCTGTATGCCTTAATGACAGATTCTCTCTCTCTCGACATCAGTTCACATCATTGACCTTTGATCGATAGAATCGACTGGGTGTTCGACATCAGGACATCTATTCGCACTCAGTAGATTGTACAAGGGTACCTTGGGAATCATTGACATTAATGGTGATCTCCCTCGTACTTGTTAATGGTTCACATCATTAGCCAGTAATCAAGTGGTTTTTACCATGTTCGACTTCAAATCATTGTAATCACATGGATAGAATCGTACTTTGTGGAAGACGAGACGAAGACCCTGGGTATTTGTTCAAAAGCACTCATTGCTTTTCCCCAGGTTGCGATGGAATTTTGTATATTCTAGCATGAATCCAAATTTGTATGGTCGTGGCTATGCTCAAATTTGCGTCTATATGACATAGATCTATGTTGTGTTTCTGGTAGCTATGTCCAAGTTTGAGTCCTCTATCACATGGATCTACGTTGTATTCTAGTAGCCATGCTTGTTTATTCCACTCATGGATCTGCCTTGTATTGGTCTACAGCTATGAGTTTGGTTACTTGTGTCTATGAGTCAACATACTGATGTACTATAGATGCCTACTTGACTGCATGCTTTGATCGAGCCAATATTTTCGTCTCCTGGCAATGACTTGTTCTCAAGGCTCTTGTTTATCATATCACTCTCAGAATCATAACCAACACATGGTATAAGCAAGATTTTGTACTTGAATAACCTTGATGAGACTCGTAGAGATGTTGCCTTGGCTAATGAGGAACATAAGAAACGCGTCAAGGTGTAGTACGATAAATCCGTCCAGCCTCATTTTTTCAATGAGGGTGACCTAGTTTTGACTTATGAGTAGAGATATGACAAGCTAGGAAAGGGTAAGTTCGAGTCTATGTGGTATGGATCTTTCATTATTTTCAAGGTGTTAGAGAAAGGAGCCTATGAGTTGGTAGATTATGATAGAATCCCTTTAGGGTAACCTCGCAATGGGTTGTACCTGAAAAGGTACTATGCCTAGGTCTTCTCGGATGGTATCTTATATATATGCATATTGATTGACTTTCAGTGTGTTTTCAGTATTTTCAAGATGGTTTTGAGTTTTGGTGCCCGCATCTATTTATACCATGTGTTGGTCATGCAGATGGATTTCTATAGCTTCGCTGATGGTGCTTGCCACCACACCTTGAATCTAGCCTCATTTGCTTGGGTTATCTATTCCCCAGCTAAATATTTGGTCAGTTCAGGAGCCATTTTCTTAGGTCCCACTACTAATAACATCGCCAAGTATGAAGCAATCATCGGTCTTCTGACTGAAGCTACCTCCCAGGATGTCCATGATCTAGTAGTTTTGATGGACTCTCAACTCGTGGTTTGTCATTTAAACCATATTTACACCATTAGGAACCCGGTGCTCCTCCGCCTCTTCCGGAGGGTACGTTTGTTAGAAAGATCATTTGGAACCATTACATATAGGCATATCCCTAGGGAACATAATGTAGTTGCTGATTCATTGGCTAATTACATCCTAGATTTGCATATTGCCCATTCATGACGTTAATCAAACATGGTACATTGTAAATAAACATTTAAAGACACATAGAACTCATAGAAAATGCATTTATCCATTTGAAACGTATAAACATGTAAAAGTATGTATATATATAATATATATATATATATATATATATACGAAAAATTTTACAAAAAATAGGTCCCGAGACCTCTTCTGAAGCACGTAGGCTTTCAGGAAAAATCATCATACAAAAATCCTGAAGCTATCAGCTTTTAGTATATATGTCTCATCTACTAGTGGTGCTCATGATAGCACATCACTGCTCGAGCCACCCTATGGAGTAGCCTGCTAAATCGTCCTATTACTCCCACTGTAGATCTCTGATATCTAGTTGGGAGATCATCTATGTCAGCATCTGGGATGTCCAGAGTCAACCTCTCAAGGTTCTCCTCCAGCTCCCCGGTGATATCATCACCTTGTGGCACGAAGCGACCTCTGGCTCATCGGTCTAATGGAGATGCTCCTCCAGGCGTCACAGCTCCAACATCTGCATGAAGACAAACAAGTCTCGTCACTTATCAAAAAAATAATAAAACATAAAAACATTTTTCATCTTTAAGGTTTCTTGTTTCTTATCAATGTCTCCCCACTGCCCTCCAGGTGGGAGTGGTAGGTCAGGATCACCTATAAAATCTGTTCCCGCATAGGCATAGTCCTCAACCATGAGCATTTGATCCCGCAGCCATCTGAAGAACGCGTCACCAAACTTCACTCTGCCCCTATCCACTCCTGTGCGAGCCATGACTTGGACCCACCTCAGCATGTGGGGGTCCTATGCTCTCAGACTCCGAAAAGTCACCTGGGGCCCCATTTGGGGGACCCACTCGAAGAAGAAACAAGCTAAGATGGAACCAAAGTCGAATTGATTCAGCTCTCCCTACCGACATT
Source organism: Pseudotsuga menziesii (assembly GCA_001517045.1). NCBI lineage: Eukaryota > Viridiplantae > Streptophyta > Pinopsida > Pinales > Pinaceae > Pseudotsuga > Pseudotsuga menziesii. The sequence continues at coordinate 345,026 of LPNX010695404.1, forward strand.
TAGTCAGTTGATCCTTGAAGATTGGAAGCAATGCTTCCGCCCAGTTGAACACCGTAGGTGCCATTTACTCTAGGGCATACAACATATGTGCCATGGAAGCCTGATGTACACCCTGGCTCCCTACCACCCTATTCATAGTGAATAGAACGATCTATAGAGCCCTGTTTGTCATTGCCCTGATGGAGATTTTCTTCCCTGATGTACCTGTACTTGGTACACAGTGTCGATCTATGAGCTCTCTGGTAGTAATTTCCCCACCATAGGAACTAGTCAGTGAGATAGGGGCACCCTATCTCAATAGGCCAGTCAGGAAGTAGATGTCCTCTACCTCCACTGTAAGTATATGTGCCCCCACCTTGAAATACTGCTATTTTGGTTTCCACATTCTCAGGATGTACTCTAGTAGTCTCTCGTGGGACACCATGCTTGGTGTTCGAAAGAAGTTTAGAAGTCCACAGTTCCAGAGTGTGGCAATACACACTGGATTCCTTTCAGCAGCGGCATCCCCATCATCATGAGTTATTTCCTTCCATATCACCCTATTTTGGAAGCCTAGACCTGCCAAAACAACAATGGTATACATCAATATCATCCTTAAATCATTATAAATCAAAAGAATGAGCTAGTTTTGTATATATCATTGGTTAAATTTCTCCACAGTCGGCACCGCCTGTACCCCGTGGGAGACAGGCGGTGGCACCGCCTGTTCACCTTGTCTTTGGCGCAGTTCTGGGGAGGTACCGCCTATCCCGTAAGGGGTAGCCGCGGTGCCTACAAATAGGATTTTAGGGCTTGACAAATAGGCCTAAAACCCCATCAAATCCCAAAGTGAAAGCTATGAAATGAAAGAAGAAGGTCTTAGCTCTTACCTGCAACTAACAAGACTAAAAACGGATGGTGGAAACTCCCGGTATCAGCTGTGGAAGATCTGGCTAAAAAATGCTCCAAGTACTCTCTGCCAAGAGGTAAATAGTGAAATGTTTGGTTTTTTACTATTTACTTGCCTTATATAGACATTGTTTATGTCCGATTTAATATAGTTTTGATATTACATCATGTTCTGGTCAAAATATATTTTTCGTAATCCCGTAATGTTGATTTTGGATGCATTTAACACTCATTTATGAGTCGTCTGCGGGTTGATTTTAGTAAAAATCTTTGAAAAGTTTGTTTATGGATTTTGTGTACTTTCACAAAATGGAAAAGGCCGAGCGTTTATTAGGACACTTTGTCACGCTCGTTAAAATCTAGTATCAAAGTTCCGAGTCCGTTTCCGAATCTTTCCAGACTCATAAAATACAATATTGTGTAAAGAAACGTTATGGAGTCTTCTTTTCACATCTTCTTTCAGACTCCTTAAACATGAAAAGATAGTCGAGTCCATTTCTAAATCTTTCCATGCTCGTAAAAAGTGACATTGTGTAAAGAAACTTCATGGAGTTCTCTTTAAACACTTTTCAGACTCCCTAAATATGAAAAGATCGTAGAGCAATCTTGTCTTCTTTGCGCTCATTAAAGTGTTTGAAGAGTCATCTATCCGATGGTAGGTTATCTCTTTCTCGGTTCAGATAGTGCTATTTACAAGAAAGGAACGCTCCATCCTATCATGACTAGAAGAGTTCTCTAAGGTATGATTTTATAATTTTTCGGGCCTTAGAGACTAAATCATACGAAAAAGGACCCCCATGGAGTATTCTTCCGTATTCATTCAAACTATCTAAACATGAACGATACCTAAGTTTTTTTTCAGTAGACTCATTAAAAATTAAACATTGAGAGACCCGTTTTGGGAACGAGCCCATCCTTTCTCAGGTTCATAAAACATATAAGCTATATCGAGTGTTTGTTACCCTCTTTGAACTCGTAAAACCGAAAAGAGGCACTCATCGATCATGATGGGGCAAATGGGAAAGGGAATCATTTTGCAAATAATGGCAATTGTTTTTCGTTACCTTTGAACATGGCACTTTCCCGCACAATCATTTCAGTTAATTGGGTATTCATCTGATCTCTGTGATGATCCACTTTCATGAGTCATGTCAATCCTTTGAGTCTTTCAAAAGAATGCATCGTCCACTGTCGCATTGTGTATCTATCCTATCCAGTCATGCTGCCAAGTCATTTTCTCATGCTGCCCGATGTTCAAAGGGAGTCTGAATAAGTATTACCTCTGCAGTATACATAGCCTTTGTGTCAGTATCTCTGAGTCAGTCATATGGTTACTATGTTCACATCATTCCAGAACTATGTTTCGATTTTCGTGTCATCGATGTGGCACTCATCATGGCCCTCCTTCGACGAGATTATTCCCATCGACGTCAGCTCATCATCCGGGAAATAGTCTTAGAAACAATATTCAGTACCTTAAGATCTGTATGCCTTAATGATAGATTCTCTCGCTCTCGACATTGGTTCACATCATTTACCTTTGATCAATAGAATCGACTGGTTGTTCGATGTCAGGACATCTATTCACACTCAGTAGATTGTACTAGGGTACCTTGTGAATCATTGACATTAATGGTGATCTCCCTCACACTTGTTAATGGTTCACATCATTGGCCGGTAATCAAGTGGTTTCTACCATGTTTGAATTCATATCATTGTAATCACATGGATAGAATCGTACTTTGTGGAAGACGAGACGAAGACCCTAGGTATCTATTCAAAAGTGCTCATTGCTTTTCCCTAGGTTGCGATGGAGTTTTGTATATTCTAGCATGGATCCACATTTGTATGGTCATGGCTATGCTCAAATTTGTGTCTGTATGGCATAGATCTATGTTGTATGTCTGTTATCTATGTTCAACTTTGAGTCCTCTATCACATGGATCTACGATGTATTCTAGTAGCCATGCTTGTTTATTCCACTCATGGATCTGCCTTGTATTGGTTTGCAGCTATGAGTTTGGTTACTTGTGTCTATGAGTCAACATACTGATGTACTACAGATGCCTACTTGACTGCATGCTTCTATCAAGCCAATATTTTCATCTCCTGGAAACGACTTGTTCTTAAAGCTCTCATTTATTGTATCACTCTAAGACTCATGCTTTGGGGGGCATCATGTTATACCAAAATCTTGTCACAATCAAGTGATAAGACCTTTTGACATATCTTATTGCCCTAAAATCCCAGCTTCTAGAGTGAAGACTAAATGGTTTCTTATCAGTCTATCATACAAATTCCCAGCACTGCTCATACTCCCTTATCCAGGAGCAGTACCCTTGCTCGCACCGCTTTGCATCGGTTGTCCACAAGCGGTTCCACCGCCTTTCACCCTTGGTCCATAGGCGGTTATTACCAGAACCGCTCTGTCAAAGAAGGAAAAGCATGGTACCCTTGGTAAAAGGGTAAAAAGAGAATCTTCTCGAGGCTTCTAGATGATAAGCCTTGAGATATCTCTTATCCCTACTATTGTGGGTTGGTTGAGCTCGAGATCCCTCATCCTAGGATCTTAGAGGCCACCTCACCCACTAATTTCTCAACCATATCTATCCATTAAAGCCCTATATATATGAGCTCATAACCATGGTTGAGGAGAGAACATTGAAGGTATTGTTATGCTGTTGGACTGATTCTTGGCCCAAGATCATTTGGAGAGAGCATAGAGAGCTAGAGTCGGAGCTTTTGGGGATAAAGAGTTGGTTTCATGGAGATGCATGTCAACACTAAGGCTTGGTTGTAAACTTCTTCATATTTCTAATGCAAGTTGATTTTCAGTCCCATATATATTGTTGATGTTTTATTTCAAATATATATTGCTAGATTCCTTAGTCACTAGCATAGATTAGTAGATCATATTCAGGTTGCTTTGATCTGTTTCATGTTGAACTCTTTTGCAGGTACACAGGTGAACTATCAAGGCCTCGTATTCCAAATATCTATGGCATCTAGGGGGAGTTATCAACCTCTGTGATCTATTTGTTCTAGATCTGAACCATTTAGACCAGTAGAACACCTTGTTGTCCATAGGAGGTGAAATATTTCGATCAACAAGTGTCATGTCATCAAGAAATAAAAGGTGTATACCATATTCATAGATTTTAGTACCCCATCACCACACAAGTTACCCACATTACCTTAACCATCCTTCAAGGGTGCAAGGACCATCAAACCACCATGTGTGGGTCCAAATTATTTCACACACATGTCAAATACCATACAAGGTCATCATCATCATAATGGTAGCAAGGATCATCTACAAGGGTTCCATGACCCCAACAAGGGTTGCAAAGTCATCACCAACAAAAAAAGTACATCATCGTGCATTCCTTCAAGTGATAGGGGTACAAGGACATTGGGATCATGACAAGAGAGCTTCATGGACTTCTTCAACCACCTCAACCACACAAGGGGACCTCCAAGGGTCAATATACATCATGACATCAGTTGTGGGGTTTTAAAACCTTCTCCTAGGGTACCATGACACCATCAGAGCATGAATGACCATAGAATGGGTCAGTAATGCTTCTCCAACCCATATAGTTATTCTCCATCATTCACAAGGACTTCAACACCATCTCGAGGGTATTCAGCATCACTAGCAGTGTCTTCAGCATCATCAACAAGGTGGTGGATCCAAGATCAATCCATGTGGGTCCAAGGACCTTGTCAACTAGGTACAATGTGCTTCAAATCACAAACCATCTCTATATGGACTCCAAGGTACTAGATGTGAGGGTACCGGGATCATCCATACTTGTGCACCACAAGAGGGGCTTGGTGGAATCAATGACTTCCTATGGGGCCAATGCAAGTCCATATTGGCATCAATTACAATTTCATCAACAAAACCTTCCCTAGTTACCTTGCTTGGGAATGGATGGCTTAACTTATTTCCATCTAAGTTAGTCTTGAAACCAAACAGGAGTTTGGCCCCTAACTAGAATGTTAGGTACATTCTAAGTTTACCTATTCAA
>LPNX010695404.1:351483-367706 GCA_001517045.1 Pseudotsuga menziesii
TATGGAGTTAGTTATAACTGGCAAGATGATTTCTCAATGTAAGAAATTTTGTTACTTGATGTTGAGTGTATGATTGTATAAAGGATTTATCTTTAAAGATTATATTTTAAGAGACTTGGTTGCTACATAAAGTCTCTACTAGATGTTATACTTTGGTTTTCTATGGTTGTTGTATGTTTTAATATTGGATATCCAGTTGGTCTATATGATTGTCATTCTTTAACATGTTGATGCATGATGATGTTAAGCATGTTGATGTTTATTTCTATGAATCCATGTTGTATCTAGGGAAAACCAGAGTTAGATAATCATGGGTGTTTATCCTAATCAATTGTGATCAAGGTGTATGAATATGCAGATCTAGTATTTGATTGGTTGCATTTGTTATTGAGTTTTGAAATTTATTTCTTGGAGTGAACGATTCAATAACATGTTTATTTATGACTAGTTTACCCATATACTCTATTTCAAAGTAGTGTCAGAATTGATCAAAAGGTTCGACAAGTGTTGGAAAATGCATAAATTATATATGCATACGATGCATGAATTTTTAATTCTTATTAAATAATTATTTTCATGTCATTATGCTCAATTAGGATCATAATACTTTGGCTAAATATGAATTGTAGAGTGATGACTTTAATTGAGTTTTCCAGTTCTGCTAAATGTGGATTACTGAATAGGACCTTGATTATAGAGTAGTATATGTTTGTCTATAAGATAGAGTGGTCTCTATCATGTGAAGAATTTATGACTAGTGTGAATTGTGAGGTTGTTTCGTTCAATAAAAATAGGTAAATATTTAGGTTGAGCCTATAAACACTCTATTGAAGGTTGAGATCTCTTAAGAGGTTAGCGAGGTCTGGACTACCCTTTTATGTCCACACTAAACTACACTTGTAACAAGGTAACTCCTAAGGAACTTATTCTAAATATGAATAGAACCTCCTTGATGTTGTATGTGGATGGTATTGACTGGGTCAGACTAGATAAGACCTTGAGGTTCCTACAAGTTTATGTTTAAGCTCACTAGTTGAACAATCCATTTCTTATACTCATTATTACTAGCCTATGCTTGACTTGTATTTTAAGTCACATGGTAGAATACCATATTGGACATCTACTTAAATTCTTTGGATGGGCCTACACCTAATACCATGTGTGTAGACTGGTTTATGTTATGCAATATCGGAATGTTGTTATTTAATGACAATTAGTGTAACTGTAGAATTATATATTTGAATGCAATATTAAATGTGCAAGAAATTATGAAAGAGAAATGAAGTTCTTGAATTCAGTTAAATATATTTCTCTATTGAACATTTCATTCATATGTTTTGGGTTTCAATGATTGAATTCTTGTTCATTGTGTCTATATGAGTTGATATATGAATTGTCGATACTTCTATATTGATGCTAACTTATGACATGTTAAATCTAAGAATAAGTTTCTAACTGAGATAAGTTGATAGATGATTATCTATTGGTAACTGTTGTTATCTGTTAAAATTGTTAATTGGTTATAACTTTTTATTGGTTGTTAACTAAATTTATCTGATGTGATTTATTTGTTTGTAAAACTAAAACTAAAACTTTGAACGCAGAAAAAGAGATTGCAATATTAGAGTTCTCTGGGGTCATCCAAGTGGTTCTTCATCATGTTTGATTAAAGAATGTGTTACAAATAAATAAATCAAAAATTCACTCAATCCTTGAGCAAGAAGGGAGATACCTTTACCCTAACCTCAATTTAATATTGAAAATAATTTTTATAGGAGTTAATAGTCAGAAAGGTTTTACTTTGAAAATATGCTTAAGCTACAATTACATCCTACATGGCACACATCGAAAATGAGTACATACATTATTGGTGTTTTGTTGTGTCATGGTTTCCTACATTGATTACACCCCAAGGGAATGGATACAATCCTAGTGTTTCAATGTCAAGAAGTATATTTTACATAATAATATGTTTTCAGTTTCATGAAAATACATTTTGATAAATGTATGATATTGATGAGCCTGGTTAACCAATTTTTGTTGTAAGGTATTAAAATATGCAAGTTGTTTCTTGCATATTGAAGAAGAGAAGTGAAGAAAGCGAGAAAATCTAGAGTATAAGAATACTATGTAATCCAAATATGGATTTCCTTCGACTGATTTGCATTGAGATTGTTTTTCCTCTAATTAAAGCTATGCAATCTAAGGATGTTTCCTTCATCCAATTTTGTTGAGGATGTGTTTACTCTAATTAAAGCTATGCAATCCAAGGATGGGTTTCCTTCATCCAATTGCATTAAGTATGTGTTTTTTCTAACTAAAGCTATGGAATCCAAGGACGGGTTTCCTTCGGCCGATTACATTGAGGATGTGTTTCCTCTAATTAAATCCATGAAATATAAGGATTGGTTTCCTTTGGCTGATTGCATTAAGTATGTGCCTTCTCCTAAATTATATATGGTATAGAACCTACATTGAAGATATGTATCCTCTAAAGAAGTAGGAATTTTTGCAAGACGATCTTGTCAACTAAGGATCCTCTAAGCAAACCACAGGGAAATGCCTGGGTTGTGAGGCATTGGATAGAATTCAGAAGTGAAGTGTCTTATTTGGAATGATGATCAAATGAGTTAAGTGCCTGTATTTCAAATTGAAAGAGATCAAGGAGTAGGAAATCCACAGTTGTGGAGCTCCGTACTTGGAAAAGACAAATACGGGAAAAATCTTACTCTTCTCTCTTTAATTATGTTGTACTTTATAGAAAAAAAGTTGTTGTAATGCATGTATAAGTGAAAACTAGTTGTGTTTATTTTTGTTTGAAATAAATAATGAATGCTAAAATAGTTAATTTCTGTAAAAGAAAATGAAGTTGATTGGATTCATCTGTATGTATAAGAATATGCAAGCATAAAAGGCATGGTATGTATAAAAAAAATTGAGCAGGAATAGTACAATTAGTCTTTTCATAAAAGCATGGCATGATTTCTAGTATATTGGCTTAATGAATTCATGTTGATTAATTGTAGAGAAAATATTTCATTTGGAAGTTGTTGTTTCTTCCTTAAAGAGTCAAGAGGAATGAGGAAAGATATGATTTAAATATGGTGGTTGACCAAAGAATTATACACCTTGTTGAGGAAATGTTTTAGATCATGATAAATTTTCAAGAAAGCCTTGGAAAATTTATTAAACTTTAGGAAGAACATAATGAATTAAATTTTCATATTTTACAATATTTGATCCGACTAAAAATGAGTTAAAAGATGTTATGGTATCCATCATCAATGCCAAGGAAATCGACCCATTAAAGAAACATCCACTTGATCAGTCAACCAAGAAATGCCCAAGATCAAAGGGATCAAAGATGGTTGAGGCTATGAATAAAAAAAACCATATCAACTGAAATGTTGGGAATGTGGAGGTAATCATTACCTCAAAAAATGCCAAACAATATATAACAAGAAAGTTGGAATCCACAAAATTTCTAAACCTATGAACAAGTTGGAAAGTAAAGAAGAAGAAATAATTGTTGAAGTGAACAGTCCACATGTTGAGATAGAAGGTTAAATCCAGCAGGAGAACCATGAAGAGGTCTGATGGACCTGGCCCTAAAAATCCAACTTGAAATAAGTAATGTAGGAATAGTACCCTCAACATTTTTGAAACGTTTGAATTTATATGCATCAATAAGTATTAGAACACCGAGGACAGTGTAGAACTTAAGTGGGAGGGGAATGCAACACCCTTTGGCATGAACCCCTAGTCTGGTCATGTATTATGTAACTAAATGATTATGAGTTCCCAAGAGGCAGAAACATATGGGTGAGTGCAAGCGAATGAGGGTCACTTTTGGCATGTTAGATGCAATATAAAATTGAAAAATAAGGCATCCCTCAACTTACTTGGACTTTTTGGGATATTACACAAGGTATCTTGCATTGAGTAAAAAAGACAAATGTAGGAAATTGAATTATGTTTCCGAATATATAAATTTTATGTATTGAAAATTTACATAACATCTTGGATTTTTTGTTTATGGATTTTCACGGTGTTGCAGATTTATGCCCGATGTTTCAATTGGGCACTCCACTCATCTTCAGGGAAGCCACATTTTATTTTATTTTTCAAATGATAAGGTATATGTTGTTGTGGGTGCATCCTTTTAGTTCCTAAATGATGTTTTCCTATTACAAAAATGGGTAGACATGTAGAGAACAAGTAACACTACTGCAGTACTATTTTTCCAAAATTAATTTTTTTAACTTTTATTTTTTTAATTATATAGGTGATCAAACCTCGAAAGTGGTACGTCAAGTGTGGGTGCATATTTTGAATGTATTAATGTAATGATTTCAAAACATATTTTTTAAATCAAGTAGAGGTTGGTGTCTAGTAGTGCATGGTACAAATTTTAAAAAAATGCTTATGAAATGAAAAAAATATGGAAGAAGCATTAACGGTGTATTTTTTAGTTAAGGAGTCATGATACAAGAAAATTAGCAAAACAATAGAAAAAAAATACCTATTTGGAATATGTAAAAACAATATTATCTATGTCTAAAATTTCATCAAAAATGGTTGTGTCTATCATATTGTAAAGAGTGGTGAATGACAGACATGCTGAGAAAATGGAGGAAATGTCCAATTAGCTATGGTTTACCATATTCCATAGCATAGGGTTGGTAGCTCTAAACCAAACAAGTAGGAATGCAGATGACACATGGGTAAATGAGAAGGAATTTTTATGTGCTAAGGAACACTCACACATTATGTTTAAATTTAAATTTGTATTCCCGCATTTCGTGTCAACAGAAATGTTGTAGTGTTTTTGTTCACCAAAATTCTATAGTGTTTCTTGTTTATAGAATTATCTAGATTTCTTTGTTACAAAATGCTTAGTGTTTCTTGTTTACAAAATTCTCTAGCGTTATACAGGGGATACGAGAGGGGGGGACTATATGCTAAGTAATGAACGGAGGTAAGGAGGGTGATAGAGAGAGAGAGAGAGGAGATATGAGGGCGGGACTATATGCTAAGTAATGAATGGATATGCATAAAATTTATGTCATATCCTTATCACGTTAGTTTTTGGAAAGAGGGTCAAGATTAAATTACTCTAAATTTATATTTTCGAAATAAATCACATGGCATCAATAATCATCTCCAAAACCTCAACACTACTTTAACTTACATATGCATAACCGTGAAATTTTCCATTAACTTATGTTGAAACAATTATTAATTTATATTCTCTAAACTCATTAAATTCCAAATCAATCTCTTATTTTTATAAAATTCAATATTTACCTTCTAATCATTAAAATGTTATTATTACTGATAAGTAATCATTTTTTTTATTTATTTATGTCGACTCATAAAATAAAATAAAAAATGAAAACCAAATGAAAGGTAATTAAAAAGATTCATATCCGCTCATAAAGTTATACGAAAAGGTCATTGCCAAGTTTAAGAATAATAATAGGTGGACAACATATATAAATTGTAATATTGGAGTTAAACATGGTTTCCCCCTCTCCCCTTCCATTTTTGGCATTTACATTGAAAAGCTGGAAAAGTGTTTAGAAGAACCAGGTTGCAATGGTAAAATGTTAGTTGGAATAGTTATCATCCTCCTACTTTGTGTTGATGATGGTGTTCTTATGGCAAGGAATCCTTCTTATCTCAATAAGGAATTAAGAATTCTTGAATATTTTTGCTCTAACATGGGTATGATTGTTAACAATAACAAGACAAAAATCATGATTATAAAATCTAAGAAAGACACCAATGCAAATTTTATTTATGATAATAGAAATCTAGAGGAAGTGACTTCTTACAAGTATCTCAGAATTGATATTCATCACAAGCTCAATAGAATTCAGGAAAATATTAATGGAGTGTGGAAAGCTTATTTTGGTCTTGAAAATATCTGTAAATCAATCAATCTTTTAACCCACCTAGAACTAAAAACATTTTATTTTTTGTGAAAGACGTTACTTTAAAAGTTATTGTAAATTTTTATATTGTTGACTAAGGATGGTCAAAGATGACTGTAATTGAATATTTTATTTTTAAATAATTAAAAGAAGAGACACCTATCCAAAAGATACTATTGATGAGTGTTCACTTACCCACTAGGAGGAATGATCTATTGTAGAAGGAAAAAATGACAATGGCAGCAACAACATTCACTTTCTAGCTGTTATCGGAGGAAACTTCCCTATAATTGTGGTCATTTTCCCAAGAAAGGAGGAACTGAGCAGGGGGTTTATTTAATTTCAAAACTAACCCAAATACCTAGGAAAGCTTATATATACCATTGAATGAGCAGGAGGCACACTACATTCTAAAGATTAGAACCTTGTGGATTGCTGGAAACTGAAGTGTTAGGCACACAAGAGGAAATTCAATGAGGGGAAAGCTCAAGATAATTTCTAAGAGCTTGACTGCAAGTGTGATTGCTAAGTCATATAGAAGAGAGAATAGGATTCTACACAGTATTTTCATCCTGGTGGTTCACTGAATAGGCTCGGGGGTCCTAAAGCAAGTAATCTTGGCTTCTTTTAGGAGACGGTTAGGAGGAACGATCTTCTTTGGGTGTTTGTCCACTTCGAAAGTTAACAGGTTCTATATTGTTACTGGTTTACTATTTCTAATTTTTCTTTTTATTCTGGAGACTTTTATGAGTGATGGAAGTTTCCAGTTTTATTCATTGTTTTCAAAACAAGTAGGAAAGTTTAAATTCTATAAAATTGCAGTTAAGTGCAGAAGAATGGTTTTACTATTTAAACAACTCTCCATAGTAGCTTTGTAATTGCACCGAGAGAAGCGAGGTGCTCTCAACCTAGTATGGGGGAGATCCTGTCATGCTAGGCATGTTATGCTAGCCGACATAAATAAAAAAACATTATGTTAACGGACATAAATAAAAAAAATAAAAACATGTAGCCTAATTTATCAAATAATAAAAACCCAATTAAAAAACTAAATGAAAAGTAATTAAAAGATCCATGTTAAACCTGAATTTACCAAACAATAAAGGGATCAAAATGTTTGAGGTGTAATTTTTTTATGAACATTTAAAAATTTAAGATAAAAATAACTTACACCTAAAGAAATTGGATCCCTCCCGGTGCTTTCTAGATCCACGTTTAAGATGGATCTATGCTAGTCTAGAATTGTTTAGTGCTTAGAACAAAATCATGTTATTATAGATATTTTCACCTAAATATTATACATAATTAGTAAATGAATAACATTCTTTGGTTTTTTATAAACCCTTATATTTCTAACCAGAAAGTTAAAAACAAAGTTATCATCATTTTAACCAAACAAAGAACTTCATTTTACAGTATAGGGTCTGCTCATATTTTTTAGCACAGTAAATCCCTCTATCAAACAAACTCCAATTGAAGAACACAATGGCTTACAGCCGAGGATTTTAAACCCATAAAAGTAAAATTATATACATTAGAGGAAATTTCAACTCAAAATGGGACTTTCAACACTAATTCAAATTCCATGTCATCATGTGTTAGCCAATGAAATTGCTTTAAATTTGAAATACCGTATAGGTCTTAAACAATTTTTTAATATAAATTTGNCAACATATCTCCCTGTGTTTTTAATCAAATTTTGATCGAGAGAGCTCGTTAGATACGGAATTTACACACTAGGCATACTTTTTACGGACCCCTCTACCCCAAAAACAAGAAATACCTAAAAAAACGTGATGATGACATCATCATCACGTTTTTTCAAGTATTTCTTATTTTTGGGGTAGCGGGGTTTGTCAAAAGTATGACGAGTGGATCCTTGTTGGATGTGGAATTTAATTATGTATCCAACAAACTCTCTCGATCGAAATTTGAGTAAAAACACAGGGAGATATGTCGAAAATACGAACAAAAAAATAGTTTTTTTTCTTCCTCCAAAATTAATAAATATTATTTTATTATTTTATTATTTTCCTTAGGAGGCCCATTTTGAGTTGAAATTTCCTCATATATATATATATATATATAATTTGTTCAATATTATTCTTACAGTCGAAGGGCTTAATATTTTTATATATTTACACAAGTATCATTTATCCACAACCGAAAGGCTTAACATAACAAAAACGACCTAGGGTTTAATATTTTCCTTCAAAATAATAGCTTAAAAATAAAACATTTTCTTCACGTTATACAGGTCAAGAGCTCAAGGCCGGTAGGGTTATTTTTCTCTCCAAGTAATTCATTTAACCCACGGTGAAAGCCCTAAACTCTTATAACAAAAAAATGGGTTATTTTTCTCTCCAAGTAATTCATTTAACCCACGGTGAAAGCCCTAAACTCTTATAACAAAAAAATGGGTTGTAACCAATTGAGAAACCAGTGCGGCGTCCTTCAAACAGTAAAAACGTAACCGACTAAACACATATATTCATTAAATAATAATAAAAATAATAACAAAAAACATAGTAACTTTTTTTCCTCTTAATTTTCGTTAAGAATTTGTATCTCGGGTCAAGGGTTCGAGACTGTAGGGATAAATTTTTCTTCCAGGTAATCTATTAAACATGCAGAGCAACACAAACAACAAAATCACCTAAGCATTGGTGAGGAAAGGGTCATAAACATTTTTATAACCATAATGGAATTTATCTCTTTTACACAGTAGTCATACACAAATCTATTCAAGTAAAATTAAACAATATATAAATCTACATGGCAATATTAACAATATACAAAATGATAAAATAAACAAAATATCATATAGAATAGTGTTGAAAGTATTAAACATTTTACAGAGCAATATTTTTCAGAGTAGTTCCTTAATCTTTACAACAAATGGAAATAAAAATAACAAATTGCAGATACAGTATTCTTATTTAAAAAATATGCTAAGAGCTATAGTAAGGGTTTTTCATTAATTTACCAACAACTGTATTACAACCCAGAACCCATGGTCTATAACTAGAATAGGGAACTATAGAATATAAACCCTATCTTAAATCGAAGGTATTTAAAACAACACATAACTCTGCCAATACTAAGAGATTATACCATTGAAAATGAAGGAGGCTCGTAACTCTCCAAATGAAACCAAAACTAGAGATGAAACCCATTTTTCCCATCTTTGCCTTAGACTGTCAAGGAATTGTAGGGTTCCAAGGTTCTTGGGTCTTACTAGAACCTTTGGCACCACCCTCGACCTGAGCCCTCTCCTTCAACCAAGATTAGTAAAGAAAAATCCAAATGAAACCACCTGTAATTTAACATTTCACAGAATTTAAATCATGAAACTAGTAGACGACATTATACAAACATTTACAACAAAAAATGAAAAAAATGAATGAGCAACTTACCCATCTTTGCGAAGGCTCGAAGCTCTGAGTTGAAGACAGTCGATAAAATCATCAACAATGTTGATTTAAAGTATTGCTTATTCTTTGGCATACCTTTGTTAGCGGGGTCGAGAGCTCTCGGCTCTCCCCACCAGTCCCACAGCACAAGCTCACGCAGAAGAAGAATGTAAAGGGTAAACCCTTTTGGTTTCTCATTACGGTTGTAACCCTATGTATAGCTGGATGGCGCTTTGATCCTTCATGTGGGCACATTAAACTTACCATCTACCACCCCATAGATTTAATCTATCCCCCTTTTCTCTATAGTTTTAAACAGTTTCAATATTATATCAAATTTTCATGGTGTAAATAAATTAAAACTAGTTCTAACATAATATAAAAGGACCATTGCATAGATACGATGCAACAATATTCTTTAAAATTCTTGTTTATCCCTTAGCCATGTTTAGGGTCACCTTGGTATCTTTACCTTTGGATCTTAGTTGTTTATAAAACACAAGGGGAAAATCCTCCAGCGAAAACACCTGCATTATTACAAGTAAAAGAAAATGCTTTAGCTTACATAAGCTAAGTAAGACCCATTAGCCTCATAACCATCGCATCGAAATAGGGTATGTAGGCAAAGGGTTTAAAAAATTATAAAAACATGGTGAATACATCCTTATGGTAAACAATATAGTATACAAATTATAACTTGCGACAAGCAAACACGACACTTTAACATTTGAGAACAAGTATTTATTTTGAGACATAAATTGTGTACTAGCATAAAGTAAAATGAATGATAAATGGTTTAAACACTCCTTGGAAATTTTTTATTATTATTATGGAATTTAGGAGCTATTACATGTGGTATCTGAGCAAGTTTTCAAACACAAGGCCTAACGTTGGCTCAAGTCGCATGCTCAATACAAAAACAGGAAAACAAAATATGGACTTTTGTTTAAAAATTGTTTCTATACAGAAATATAAATTTTTATTTTGCAGGAACTGTAAGGAGTGGAGGCATCTGCTAAAGATGGATCACATCATAATAATCCAGATAATATATTGGAACTAAATAATCAACCATCTGAATTACTTCAAACTCTAAAAGACTCAAATGTTGAATTACATAATGTTAAGGAAGATAGTGAAACAATCCTAAGAGCACAGGAAGAATTAAATCAAATATTGTTGGATAAATTACATAATGAAGGAGAGGATAAAAGAAAAGAACATGAATTTGAATATGGAACTATATCCTACAAGCGTAAAGGTAAAAAGTTAAAATTATTTGATGATGAAAGTAATTCCTCTTCAGGAATTAATGTTAAGTCACACAGAGAGAAACATAAATATTCCAGTGAAAATAGTGATAGCGACAACAGTCCTAAAAACAGAAATATAAACCTTACGAAAAAATTTCAGAAGAGTTTAAGAAGATAAAACCCCCAATGTTTAATGGTGAGGTGGAAAAAGGAGAAGAAGTCAAGGAATGGTTGTCAGGTATGAAAAAATATTTTCAAATTTATAACTACTGAGACAGGATGAAAGCTAGAATGGTTATTTAAAACTTAACTGCAAAAGCTTATATATGGTGACAGGATATATAATGAATGAAAAATATTATAAAAAACTATGTAACTTGGAGGACTTTTAAGAAATACTGTAAAAGACAAATTTTGTTTGAACAGTATTACAAAGAAAGGGCTAAGGAATTTTATGATCTTAAGCTGGGTACAATGTTTATGAAGGAACTAAGTAGTAAATTTTTAAGTTTATTACAATACATACCTTATATCATCGATGAAAATCCTAAGATACAGAGGTTTCTAAGTTGTTTACCTCTTAGCTTCAATGACATAATTGAATATGAAAATCTAGAAACCCTTGAGGAAGCAATGAGGAAAACTAATTTCTGTTATGAACAACAACAACAACAAAAAAAGAGAAGGTGTACCTAACTGGAAGGTTAAAAGAACAAATAATTTTGAACAAAGAAGGAAAGGCTTTAAGTCCAACAAGAATTTTAGAAATAATTCCCAAAACTATTCTAAGAATACTTACCAAGGGACAGACTTTAAAAGTAATACACATCATAATTTTACAACAAAAAAGAACAAGGATATACCTAACAATCATGGTAAAAATAATGAATAAAGAGAACTTGTAAAATGATGGGAATGCCAGGGACCTCATTATGTGAAGGACTATCCAAACAGAAAGAGGAATTTCAACAATGTGCATACAATATAGGAAGAAGCAACTGTTGGTGATGTAGAAAACAAAATGCTCGGGATCAATGCAGTTTTGGAGAATCGACAGGCTAATCACCAAACATATATGGTGGAGATAGAAGGTATGATAAAGAACAAACCGGTATCTATTTTGACAGACCCAAGTGCTAGTTTAAGCTATCTATCACCTAGTATAGCAGAAAGTTGTAACTTACATTTGAAAAAGTTATAAAAATCTTAGCTGGTTCAATTAGCTACAGGAACCAAGAGAAAGGGAGTTAGCTATGTTGAATATTGTTAAATGTTTATGAGTCAATCCAAAACACAAATGAATTTAAAAGTAGTACATCTAGGGTCATATGATGTTTTAATAGGTATGGACTAGATGGAAAAACATAAAGTAGTTTTAAATTGCTTTGAGAAAACATTTACATGTTTAGATGAAAAAGGAGAAACAATTATAGTAAAAGGAATACCTAGAAAAGTTTCTACTAGACAAATTTCAGCTTTGCAAATGAAAAAGTTTGTACATAAAGGTTGCAAAGTTTTTGTTGTGCATGTAATGAATGACAAACACATGAATAAATAAGATAAATTAAAATTTGATTATATACCAATTTTAAAAGAATTTCTAGATGTATTCCTGGAAGAGATTCCAGAATTACCTTTGAAAAGAGAATCGGATTTTACTATTGAATTAGTACTAGGAGCTGTACCCAATTCAAAGGATCCTTACTGGATGAACATCCTAGAACTTAATGAATTAAAACTAAAACTAAAAGAGTTAATAGCTAAGAATTACATAAGACCAAGTGTATCCCCTTGGAGAGCACATGTCTTATTTGTTAAAAAGAAAGACGGTACCTTATTTTTATGTATAGATTATCGTCTGTTAAATAAGATGACAATTAAAAATAGATATTCATTTCCCCGCATACATGATCTGTTCGATCAAATATGAGGAGCAACAATATTCTCAAAAGTAGACTCCAGATATGAATATCATCAAGTCAGAATTAAAGATGAATATATATTTAAAACTGCATTCAGAACTCATAACGGGCATTATGAGTTTGTAGTTATGCCGTTTGGGCTAACGAACGCTCTAGCATATTTTATCTGTTTAATGAACAGTGTCTTAAGGGAATATTTAAATAAATTCATAGTTGTCTTCATAGATGCATACTAATTTATTTGAAAACAAAAGAAGATAGATGAACATCTATAGATAATATTACAAGTTCCAAGAGAACACAAAGTGTACGCTAAATTCAATAAATGTGAATTCGTTAAGGATAAAATACAGTATCTAGACCATGTGATATCCAAGGAAGGGATATCAGTGGATCCTGATAAGATAAGAGAAATAATGGAATTGCATGGTCCTAATGATGTATCGGATGTACGATTGTTCATGGGGATTACAAGTTATTATCGAAAATTCATAGAAGGATTCTCGAAGATTGTGAATCCCATAACATCCTTAGAGAAAAAGTTAAAAATATTTGTATGGGATTTAAAATGTGCAGAAATATTTAATAAGTTAAAAGAATTATTAGCCACTGCACCTATCTTAAAAATAGCGGATCCAAATAAGTATTTTGTTGTGTGCACTGATGCATGCAATGAGGGCCTAGGTGGAATATTAACGCAAGAAGGTCATGTAATAGCATATGAGTCAAGAAAGTTAAAATAACATGAAAAGAATTATGCTACCTACGATTTAGAGTTGGATGCTATAATAAATGCTTTAAAAATATGGCGCCATCATCTAATCAGTAGAAGATTTTTATTAATGTCTGATAACATAAGTTTGAAATACGTGTTTGATCAAAAAAATATGAATGCAAGGCAAGCAAGATGGTTAGATTTCCTTAGCGAATATGAATTCGAGATCAAACAAATAAAAGGAAAGGAGAATAAGGTGGTTGATGCCTTAAGGAGAAATGAAAATATGAAGTTTATAGCCATTGTTAGCAGGTATAAAACAGAATTGGACAATAAGTTCGAATATGGATTAAAAGTGGATAAAGATTATCAAAATTTAAGAGAAAAAGTTACAGAAAACAAATCTGAAAATTTAAAAATAGATTTCAGTTTGAATGAAAAAGGTTTAATGTTGTATAAAAATAGAGTATATGTACCTAATGTAACAGAAATTAAATTGTTAATCTTAAATGAAGTACATAAGAGTCCTTACTTAGGACATCATGGTTACCAAAAGATTATAACAATGTTAAGAAAGATTACTTCTAGCCTAATATGAAAATTGAAGTGGTTGAATATATATCTAGGTGTATAGAATTCCAGCAGGTTAAAGTTGAGCATTGACACCCAACAACTCTTTTGAAACCATTGCCAATATCAGATTGGAAATGGGAAATTATTAGCCTTGATTTCATAACAGGACTGCCGAAAAATCAAAAGAAAAATTATTATGTGATGGTAGTGGTAGAGAAACTTAGCAAGGCAACACATTTTATACCTATTAAAACTACTTGTAAGGCTGTTAATATTGCTGATATTTTTATGAAGCAAATATTTCATTTGCATGGAATTCCTAATATGATAATTTCTGATAGGGATACTAAGTTTACTGGTAATTTTTGGAAGTCATTGTTTAAAGGATTGGACACTAAGTTAAATTTTGGTGTCGCTTATCATCCGCAAACGAATGGACAAACATAAAGAGTAAATCGAGTTATAGAATATATGTTTAGGATGTATGTTATGGATCACCCAAAGAAATGGGAAGAATATCTACACTTAGCTGAGTTTGCTTACAACAATCATTATCAAGCTTCGTCTAAAATTAGTTTTTTTGAAATACTGTATGGTAGGAAATGTAATACTCCCATTTCATGGAGTAATCAAGTTGATAGATTAATGTTAGGACCTAACTTGTTAAAATAAATGGAACTAACAGTGAGACAAGTACAAAGCAATCTTAAAATTGCACAGGATAGACAAAAGAGTCATGCAGACCTTAAAAGAACTCAAAAATAATTCCAAGTAGGTGAGCATGTTTTTGCCAAGGTAAACCCCAGAAAAGCCTCCTTTAAGTAGGGGATTTATGTTAAATTAGCACCCATGTATTGTGGACCATTTGAGATATTGTCAAGAGTTGGACCAGTGGGTTATCGGCTATATTTTCCACCTAATCTCAAAATACATAATGTATTTCGTATTTCTATATTGAAAAAGTATGTGCATGATGCTACTCATGTAATCGATTGTTATTTTATATGGGTAGAACCAGAAAGATATTTTCAGGTGGAACCAGATTGTATCCTCAACAAGAGAGAAATTTTTCTCTGGAATCGCACCATTGGACAAGTAAAGGTGCAATGGAAGCACCTTTTCCCAGATGAAGCAACCTGGAAATTGGAGAGTCATATTCGGGAGGAATATCCAATTTTGTTCTAGGAAGACTCAGATGATACTTAAGCAACATCGGGGATGATGGTGAACTAAAGAGGGGGTGTTTGTAACCCACCTAGAACTAAAAAACATTTTTTTTTTGTGAAAAGACATTACTTTAAAATTTATTGTAAAGTTTTATGTTGTTGACCAAGGATGGTCAAAGATGGTTGTAATTGAATATTTTATCTCTAAATAATTAAAAAAAGAGACATGTATCAAAAGAAGACTAATGAAGAGTGTTCATTGACCCACTAGGAGGAATCATCTGTTGTAGAAGGAAAAAATGACAAATGAAAGCAACAACATTCACTTTCTAGTTGTTGCAGGCGGCAACTTCCCTATAATTGTGGTTATGTTCCCAAGAAAGGAGAAACTGAGTAGGTGGCTCATTTAATTGCAAAACTGACCAAATACCTAGGCAAGCTTATATATACCATCGAATGAGCAGGAGGATCACTAAATTCTAGAGATTAGAACCTTGTGGATTGCTGGAAACTGAAAAGTTAGGCACACAAGATGAAATTCGATGAGGAGAAAGCCAAAGAGAATTGCTAAGAGTTTGACTACAAGTGTGGCTACTAAATCGCGGAGAGGAAAGAAAATGATTCTACACGATATATTCATCCTGGTGGTTCAGTGAACAAACTCAGGGGTCCTAAAGCAAGTAATCTTGGTTGCTTTCAGGAGATGGTTGGGAGGAACTGTCTTCTTTGGGTGTTTGTCCACTTCGCAAGTTAACATGTTCTATATTGTTACTGGTTTCTTATTTCGAATTTTTCTGTTTATTCTGAAAACTTTTATGAATGATGGAAGTTTCCAGTTTTATTCATTGTTTTTTAAATAAGTAGGAAAGTTTAATTTTTGTAAAATTCTAGCTAAGTACAGAAGAATGGTTTTATTGTTTAAACAGCTCTCCATAATAGGTTTGTAATCCAGAATTGTTTAGTACTTAGAACAAAATCATGTTATTATAGATATTTTTCACCTAAATATTATACATAATTAGTAAATGAATAACATTCTTTATTTTTCTTATAAACCCTTATAGTTTTAACCAGAAAGTTAGAAACAGGGTTTCCATCATTTTAACCAAACAATGAACTTCATTTTACAGTTAGGGTCTGCTCATATTTTTTAACACAGTAAATCCCTCTATCAAACAAACTCCAATTTAAGAACACAATGGCTTACAGCCAAGGATTTTAAACCCATAAAAGTATATATATATA
>LPNX010695404.1:369083-449023 GCA_001517045.1 Pseudotsuga menziesii
TTTAATATTTTCCTTTAACGAATTAATAGCTTTAAAAAAAAAAAAATTCTTCACGTTATATAGGTCAAGAGTTCAAGGCCGGTAGGGTTATTTTTGTCTCCAAGTAATTCATTTAACCCACAGCAAAATCCCTAAACTCTTATAAAAAAAAATGGGTCGTAACCTATTGGGAAACCAGTGTGGCGTCCTTCAAACAGTGAAAACGTAACCCAATAAACACATTTATACATTAAATAATAACAAAAATCGCAGTAACTATTTTTCCTCTTAATTTTTGTTAAGAATTTTTATCTCAAGTCAAGGGTTTGAGACAGTAGGGATAAAATTTTCTTCCAAGTAATCTGTTAAACATACAACATAACACAAACAAAAAAATCACCTAAGCTTCAGTGAGGAAATGGTCGTAAACATTTTTATAACCAGAATGGCATTTCTCTCTTTTACACAAAAGTCATACACAAATCTATTCACATAAAATTCAACAATATATAAATCTACAAGGTAATATTAACAATATACATAATGATAAAATAAACAAAATATCATATAGAACAGTGTTGAAATTATTAAACATTTTACAGAGCAATATTTTTCAGAGGAGTTCCTTAAGCTTTACAATGAATGGAAATCAAAATAACAAATCGCAGAGACAGTATTCTTATTTAAAAACTCTGCTAAGAGCTACAGTAATGGTTTTTCATTAATTTACCAACAATCGCATTACAACCCAGACTCCACGGTCTGTAACCAGAATAGGGAACTATAAAATATAAACCCTATCTTAACCTGAAGGTCTTTAAAACAACACATAACTCTACCAATACCAAGAGAGTATACCATCAAAAATGAAGGAGGCTGGTAACTCTCCAAACAAAACCAAAACTAGAAATGAAAGCCTTTTTCCCTTAAACTGTCAAGGAATGGTAGGGTTCCAATATTTTTGGGTCTTACCAGAACCTTTGGCGCCACCCTCGACTTGAGCCCTCTCCTTTAACAAAGCTTAGTCAAGAAAACTCTGAACGAAACCACCTCCGAGTTAACATTTCATAGAAGTTAAATCGTGAAACTTGTAGACAACAATATAAAAACATTTACAACAAAAACTGGAAAAAAAAATGAATGAGCAACTTACCCATCTCTGCAAAGGGTCGAAGCTCAGAGTCGAAGACCGTTGATAAAATCATCAACAGTGTTGATTTAAAGGGTTGCTTAGTCTTTGGAATACCTTTGCTGGTGGGGTCGAGAGCTCTCGGCTCTCCCCACCAGTCCCACAGCACAAGCTCACAGAAAAGAATAACATAAAGGGTAAACCCTTTTGGTTTCTCGTTAGGGTTTTAACCCTATGTACAGCTGGATGGAACTTTAAGCCTTCACGTGGGCACATTAAACTTAACCATCTACCACCCAGTAGATTTAATCTATCACCCTTTTCTCTATAGTTTTAAAAGGTTTCAATGTTATATCAAATTTTCATGGTGTAAATAATTTAAAACTAGCTCTAGCATAATATAAAAAGACCATTGCATAGATACGGTGCAATAATCTTCTTTAAAATTCTTGTTTATCCCTTAGCCATCTTTAGGCTCACCTTGGTAACTATACCTTTGGCTCTTAGTTGTTTAGAAAACACAAGGGGCAAATCCTCCAATGAAAACACTTGCATTATTACAAGTAAAAGAAAATGCTTTAGCTTACATAAGCTAAGTAAAACCTGTTAGCCTCGTAACCCTCGCATCGAAATAGGGTATGTAGGAAAAGGGATTAAAAATTTATAAAAACATGGTGAATACATGTCATGCCCCCACCCCTCATACTTACAATGGAGAGGATGCGACTAGGATGTTGTTGCTATCAAACGGACGACCTATCCCATGAACATAAAAAACAAAATGCATTGAACATGAAATACATAAACATATGTGTTATATAAGTAAATACTCAGTAGAAGAAAAACACATTCATTCAAGCATTCAACATGCTCATATTAATTCATAAAACAAATAGTTTGCAGATATTAAGCACAAGAATGCTTATCTTGAAAATAAGTTGGCCCGCAACTACCTATGTCGCTGCAACGTTCCACCTAACCATAGGCCAGTGTGCTCATCAATCTCTCAGCATCACTGCCACCCCCGAGTTGGGCATGATTTCCACAAGGAACTAAGGAGTAGCAGGCTTACACATAACAAGAACATACACCATAGTCAAGCCAACACACAGCTGAGTTTCACAGACAGTCCATCCAAGGCAGTACACAACTGGGTTCCCAGGCCGCTAAGGCGACAAGACAATAACATGGGGTTTCTTGGACTTACTCAACCAAGCCCACTGTCACATTCAACACAGTCAGCCATCTAATAAATGGGTTCCTTGGACTTACTCAACCAAGGCAACTCCAGAATGCACCTCACAGCAAAATACAATTGTTGGGTATGGACAAAATGTCCTGGAAACCAAAAATGGAAATGGAAATTAGGGGAAAATAACCCACCATTAGAGGAATTTTGGGTCTAAAATGGGTCTCCTAAGGAAAATAATAAAAATAATAGTTAAAATAATAAAATAATATTTATTAATTTTGGAGGAAGAAAGAAAAAAACTACTTTTTTTGTTCATATTTTTGACATATCTCCCTGTGGTTTTAATCAAATTTTGAGCGGGAGAGCTCGTTGGATGTGGCATTAAATTCCGCATCCAACGAGTACCCACACTGCATACTTTTGACGGACCCCGCTACCCCAAAAATAAGAAATACTTGAAAAACGTGATGCGGAATTTAATTATGTAACCAATGAGCTATCTCGCTCGAAAATTAAGTAAAACCACATGGAGATATGTCGAAAATACAAACAAAAAAAGTAGTTTTTCTTATGACAAATATGTCAATTCAACCATTATGGTTGACTCATTTTATTGAAATTCTTTTGGTTCTTGAATTCCAACTCACAAGAATTTATTGTTGGCACATTTTCTTATAACGCCCATTTTAGACCCCAAATTTCTGAGGAGCAAATCGACTCCAGGAATCATTTTTGGGCAATATGGGAGTAACTCAACCACCATAAACCCCCAAAATTGTACATCTGAACTCAAAAAACATTTCTAAGAATAGGAGGAGAAAAAACGACCTCCATTCACCCACAAATCAGGAAATCTTGGCTCCCTAACCAATAAGAAACACACAAACGAATTCCAGGGTGTGGAACAATGAGAAAACAACAGAAATCATGAAGGAAAAAACGCCCAGCAAGCTCAACTGCGTAAGGAAAGGAAAACATCGTCTTAAAGCCCCCAAAATTGTGGTTCTCTTCTCTCATTCACTGAGCAACACGGAAACGACTTCCCAGGCATGGAGAAAAATGAATAAATTGCAGAAAAACATGAGGGAATCTCCCAGCTTGCTCACAAGGAAAAAATGACCTCTTCAAACCCCAAGATTCGTGGTCCCCTTATTCTCATTCGTCGGCAACACAGAAAATGAATTCTGGACACGGAGAAAATGAATAAAACAACAAGAAAATCGTGAGGGAGAAAGCTCAACAAGCTCCATCTATGTGAGAGAGCCCAACCTCCATGAGAATGGGTGAGGAATGAAAGATATGGGTGAATAATGGCTTGGGCATGCATTTCGAAGCATTTACTTGCCCCACATGTCAAAAACACGTTTTCCAAAAATGGGTGGCTTCCTAAATTCGAATTTGACCTCCATCCATTTTCCATCCCAAGAAAATAACTTCTTCAACCACTTCTAGATGACTAGGCACAAAAGGACAAAATGGGTAGTTAACAACTTTATGGGTTTTCCCTTTGACATTGGGATTTTCCCTATTGGCTCAAAGGTTTGAATATTCCCCCTCCATATTCCTTGTGAAATCATGCCCCCATCTCTTTAACGTTGCGGCACATAGCTAGTTGTGGTATTTTTATTAGTTGCATAGTTACTAATGATGTCTCGAAACATATTGTGCGTGGCTAGCACATAAACCGTCGGCATCGATTTTAATTGTCGAAACATAAAATACTAAATCCATGGTGGGGCCTTTTCCTTGAGCTCCACACCACGATTTATTAACATTATTTACATCATATGCAATTTAATACCATGGGTCAAACTGGGTGTTACAATACATCATTATGGTAAACAAGATAGTATACAAACTATAACTTACGACAAGCAGGAACAACGCTTTAACATTTGAGAACAAGTATTTATTTTGAGACTTAAAATGTATACTAGTATAAAGTAAAACGAATTATAAATGGTTTAAACACTCCTTAGCAAAAAAAAAATTATTATGGAATTTAGGAGTTGTTACAAATCTGGTCATGTGGGATAAAAAGAAGTTCCTCTTTGTCGTCATTTTTATCTTGTATGGTTGTGAAGTATGGGGGCGTAGAATTTCTAGATAATCTTGGAGGAAGATTGAGAAAATCCAGAAGCGGTTTATAACTTATAACGTCAAAACTAAAATAAATACACCTTATCATATTCTCCTCATAGAAGTGGTTCTTTCCCCCATAAGAGCATGCCTATGACTAGGTACCCGATGTACAAACATAAGATAAACAACATGGGAAACGAGAGACTTCCTAAAATTGCTTTAAAATCAAGTCAAAACCAACTACACCTCAAGCGGTGTTGGTGTAAAGATACCATGGGTTGGTTAAACCATTGTGACATTGATGAAAACGACATTTTGCAGAACATTGATAATGTTGAAAATATTATTACTTCCAAGTTTAAAGAGAAATTCTAGTGTGAGGAAAATTTAGCGGTTAAGAGAAAATTAAGATACTATAAGGAGGTCATTAATCCTAACTTGGAAGATCAAAAGTATCTCTCGGTAATAACTAGCTCACGAAAGAAAATTATTATAAACAAGATTAGAACGAACTCTCATGAACTCCATAGCAAAAATTTGGCCTATTCCTAAAACTCCATGGGCGGAAAGGGTTTTCCATCTGTGTGAGTCTAAGCGTTGAGGATGAAAATCACTTTCTCTTAGAGTGCCTTGCTTACACCCACATTACATCTGAGTTTCATAATATTTGCTACAATACTTTATAAACTACTAACTTGCCAAAACTATAATGAGCTTGGAAAGCTTCTTGGCAAGTTTTTTGAGCACAAAAACAAGATTTTAAAGTAAACCAAGTATTATCCTTCTTAAGGTCCGATAGACCAAAGTTGGTCTCCGTGGACGTTAATCATCATCATCATAAAAAAATTTAAAATGTCATTAGAAAAAATAAAAATGTATAACCAAATAAAAAATCATAACACCTCAAAAAATTAGATACCTCTAAATACTTAATAAATCCACGTATAAAATGGATTTATGCTGGTAATTATTTAACTAATTTTTATTATTTCAATTTCTTAATATCCAACTTTAAATTTTGAATTTATTATATTTTTTATTATAATATAAAATTATTTATTGTTGTATTGTTTAAAGCTAATTTTCACTCTTTCAATTTTTTAATATCCTACTATATTTTTTTATTATAATATAGAATTATTTACTATTTTATTGGTTAAAGCTATTTTTCACTATTTCAATTTTTGTATATCCTACTTTAAGTTTGAAACTTTTTGGGGAAACATTTAAGCTTGAATTTTTTTTATAATATAAGATTATTTACTATTTTGAGAACATTGAAAAGCTCGTTTTTATATAATTTTATGTTTTTAATATATTTTAAAAAAATCTAAAATATATATATAAATGTCATATTGATATAACCTTTAACTATTATTAAACTACGTACAAAATTGCATGTGTCCTTTAAATAAACTCAAAATGACCCAAAGCTAATTTTCACTATTTCAATTTTTTTATATCCTACTTTAAGTTTGAAACTTTTTGGGAAACATTTAAGCTTGAAATTTTTTTTTTTATAATATAAGATTATTTACTATTTTGAGAACATTGAAAAGCTCGTTTTTATATAATTTTATGTTTTTAATAGATTTTAAAAAAATCTAAAATATATATATAAATGTCATATTGATATAACCTTTAACTATTGTTAAACTACGTACAAAATTGCATGTCCTTTAAATAAACTCAAAATGACCACGTGTAAGTAGGTGGGAGATGGACAATGACTGAAGAAGGTTCACACCAACTGGCAATCCTTATTTACTGGGACTTTCTCTCGGGAGGGGAGCTTGTCAAATGGGTATCGTTGGATCTCTCATCCAACAGTGTCCATTTGACAGGCTTCTCTCCCGAAGGAAAGTCTGTCCAGTATATAAGATGCTCCCACGTCAAACATGCTGCTTTCCATCTAATCCCTTTTCTTGACAACTTCACACGAGACTTCATTCGTCTAGGATAAAGGGGAGAATAATTTAGTTATTGTTGTTGCGTTCATAGGCGATGAAAGGGACCAGACCACAACAAATATAATATTAACTTGGAAACTATGAACTTCGTATTTTAAATATAATTATATTATTTTTTAAATAAATTTAAAATTGATGAATAGTTTTTTTTAATTTAAAAGATAAATGTTTTTTTAAATTTCGAGATAGATAAAATCACTGTTATTTTTATGGATTAGCTAACCGTCTAAGATTTGGATTTTTTTTTCATCAATGATAAAATATTTAGTAAAATTTGGTTTAAATAATTTTTAAGACTTAAAAAATATTGAAATATATATAATATACAAAATTTTTGTTTTTGAAATATATATAATATTATATAATGATGATGATGATGGTTAACGTCATTGAGACCAAACTTTGGTCTATCGGACTTAAAGAAACAAATTAATTAGTTTGGTTTAAAATTGTATTTCTATGTTCAAAGAGCTTGGTGAGAAGCGTCTTGAGCTCATTATAATTTTGACAAGTTAAAAGGCTAGGAAGGTCGGTATTGCAACAAAGATTATGAAACTGAGATCTAATGTAGGCGTACTCAAGGCACTCTAAGAGGAGGTGGTTTTCATCTTCAATGTTCCTATTCTCACATAGACAATAGATCCTTTCCACCCATGGTGTTTTAGGAACCGTCCAACCACCTGTTTCACTATGGAGCTCATTAGAGTTCGTTCTTATCTTGGCTATATTAATTTTTGTCTTTGAACTTATTAATACAGAGAGATACTTTTGATCTTTTATAGTATGGTTTATGACCTCCTTATAATATCTTAACTTTCTTTTAGCCTCTAAATCTTTCTCACACCACAATTTCTCTTTAAGCTTAGAAGTAACAATATTTTTAATGTTATTAATATTTTGCATTGCAACATTTTCGTCGATCTCCCAGTGGTTTAACCAGGCCCTGGTATCCTTATACCAACCTTAGTTGAGCCTTAGGTGGTTTTAACTGGAATTAAAAGCTAGCTTTGGAAGTCTATGGTCTACCATGTTATTGATTTTGTGTTTGTAGAACAGGAGCCTAGTCATAGCTAGGCTCTTGATAGGGGAAAGACCCACTTCTATAAGGAGAATAGGATATGGTGTATTTCTTTTAATTTTGAGGTTATACGTTATAAAACGCTTCTATGCTCAATCTTCCTCCGGGATTCTCTAGAGATGTTGCAACTCCAAACCTCACAACCATACAAGATAATAGGAGTGACTAAAGTTTCAAAGAGGAGCTTCTTTTTATCCCACATCACAAGGTTTGTTGTTTTACAATTATTTTCAAAACCAAAATAAGCTTTCCACCCTCCATTAATCATTTTCTCAATGCTATAGTTCCAGTTGAGCTTGTGATGAATATCAATTCCTAGGTATTTGTAAGAAGACACTTCCTCCAAGTTGCTATTGTCATATACAAAATTAGCGTAAGTGTCCTTCTTGGATGTGATAATCATAACTTTTGTTTTGTCAGTGTTGACAGCCATACCCATGGTAGAGCAGAAAAATCCTTAAGAAGTCATAGTTGCTTATCAAGATGAGACTAGAAGAACAATATCGTCAACATAGAGAAGAAGGATGATGACTATCAAGAACGTTCCAACACAACCTGCTTCTTCTAAACAACCGTCTAGCTTATTGATGTAAATGCCAAAAAGAGTAGAGGAGAGGCAGAAACTTTGTTTAACTCCGATATTGCACTTAATATCTCTCAACCAATGCTCGTTGCTCTTAAACTTGGCAGCTAAAAATATTAAATATATATAATATATTGAAACAATTTATCTGTTAAGAAATCGGTTGAATTACAGAAGACCTCTTTATTGTAAAACAATAATTCATCAACTCAAACATGCGAATAGGTGAAGGCTTTCCATTAATTTGTTTATTTCGAGAAAGATTGCTGTAAATTTTCCAAAATTCGATGCCGGTTTGGCGATCGTAGGAAGATTTTGACAGGGCATGCCTCTTTTCGCTCGAAATCCAACCTAAGGTATATTGTCCTGCTCGTTTTTCACAATCTTGTTGCAATTTGTTTCAATACCCTACGTTCATGCACGGTGCTAGGATTTGAATATAGAGTAAGCTATCTACCCGACGATTTGCACCGGGGCCCACCTAACGTTGTAGAGTGATAGCTTACTCCGTTACCACAACTTCTTGGCTTATTCAAGTTCTCCACATAAATTTATAATAGGTATTGTTACAACCAGTCGAGAGAAATTTGACATATGATCCTGTCTGTACTTTTAGCTAATCGAATACATAAAATCGAATATGTGCATGAAACGTAAATAAAGGCATTCAGTTGTTCATGATAGATCAGAGATGGTCTATGGCGCAATTTCCATTAATTCTTTGAGCGATGTAAATGATTATTGTATAGTACAGTGTTTGATGCTCGTCGCGCTCTTTCACATGGCGCAAACATATAAATCCAGTCTTCTACTAACCTCATTGTTACCATTAACTGCAACCTCATCCACTTATATTCACTCTTATATTGTTGCTAGCTTCTTCCCCACTTTTACAACATGTTGTCACTCCAGAATTTAATTAGAAAACAACAAATATTGTGTTTCACATTACTCCAGAATTTAATTAGAAAACAACAAAGATTATAAACAAAATTACTTTTTTGAATTTATGATAATCATGTCAACACAAGAGTGCTTGGAACTCACTAATATTTAAATTGTAAGCACTTACTAAGATTTAAAATCAATTTGGGTCATCGCAACTGTCCAAAGCCATTAACAAATTAAGCATATATCTTTTGTCACTGTACTATGGTTTATTAACAGTGTTGTAATTGTAATACAAGCCACCTTTGTTTTTAGGCATTTCCAGTTTCAATTAATCTTTTACTTTCTAACATAACATTAATTTTTGTTTAGAATTTACATTTTCACTTGAGATTTTATATCTTAACATAACATGAATCTTTGTTTTGTAGAATTTACATTTTCACTTAATCTTTTATTTTATAAGATGTAGTCTTAACATTTTCACTTAATCTTTGATAGACCATCTCTCGTCTATCATGAACTGCTGCATGCCTTATTTACGTATCATACATATATTCAATTTTATGTATTCGACTAGCTGAAAGGAATATATTTCTCTACAACTAGGGCTCAATATACAGAGAATATATATAGTTGATTCTCTTAAAGCTCTGAAGGAGATTGTATATACGGACATGATCAGCCGTGAAATTTTCTCTGATTGGTTGTAACAATACGTATTATAATTTCATGGGGAGAACTTGAATAAGCCAAGAAGTTGTGGTAATGCAGTAAGCTATCACTCAATGATGTTGGCTGGGCCCCGGTGCAAATAGTCGAGTAGATAGCTTACTCCTTTGAATATGGAGGATTCCATGGTTCCCAACAGATACTTACTAAAGCTTGTAGAAATATCATTAAATTTAACTGGCATTTGTGATCTTCTCCTTTTTTTTCAAGGGAGTAACTAGGCCAAAGGATGGAGCTGTTTTGTGCGTTCTTTTCAGCTTCGAGCTTTGAATGTTTTGAAATTTCCACTTTCTCACTGCGATTCAACTTTTTGTGATCCCTCACAGAGTTTGAGAAAATTATTGGATTTTTGAAAAATGTTTTGGTAAAGATTATGAACAAAACTTTACTTGCTTAATTGGGAGTGGATTTGTTAAATGTCTTGTAAGAAAGCTTTAAGTACTGGCCAACAGGTTAAAGCTTAATTCTTCTGTTGCTTTTTTTCCCAGGGAGCAACTAGGTCGAAGGCTCAGAACTGTCTTTTGTGTTTTTTCTCATCTTTGAAACTTTGGATGTTTTATAATTTCCACTTTCTCACTGCGAATCCATCACAGAGTTTTATAAAATTGAGAATTTTTTTCAAAGACTGTGAACAATACCTTAATTGGGAGTGGATTTGTTAATATCCTGGAAGAAAGCTTAAATACTAGATAACACTTTAAAGATTAAACAAAGGCATCTTAAATGCAAGTTTATTTATTAAAGATTGTAATTTTATTTATTAATGATTGTAGTAAAGGACTAATATTTGTATCAGTATTTATAGAATTCGCTAATTACTTTGAGATTGCGCCTAGAACCTTGCAGCTTTATCTTCTTGAATATGTGGATTTCTTAGGACTCCACAGTTCAACGCTTGGTTTCTTAAAGAAAATTTATGGAAATATCTTTCATTTTTTAGGAATGTAATGTTCTACTTGTGCTCGTGACACATACCCCAAATTGCAAAAACATTTTATGTTTTATGAGACATTATGTTTTAATTTTATTATAAAGTTTGTAATTAATGACCAAGTGGGGTCAAGAATAATTGCATTTAATTGCTGAATATTTTATTAATTAATAAATAAAAGATGAGACAACAAATTAAGGAGGTTGTTAAATGAGTGTTTTACTGGCCACTTGGTGGAATAGTCTAGGTTGAGATCAGATTGACACTTGGCAGCACCCTCAAACTACTTCTAGCTGTTGCAGGAGGCAACTTCCCTATTTTTGTGGTCATGTTTCCCAAGAAAGTGGAACAAGAGTAGGTGGCTCATTAAGTGAAAACTAACTCAAAAGACCTAGGCATGCTGATAAAACTTCCCATTGAATTCAGCTGAGGTTGCTCATTCTTTACTTGTGAAATTTATGAGTAAAACTAGTGCACAAGAAATTCGATGGAGGGGACAAGCATAAGTGTTTGAGTGAAAAGTGTTGAATTTCTAAACTAGTGCAGCTAATTTGAGCTGAGTTCTTACTGCTACATGCAGAAATATTATTGTTGATTATTATATGGAGTTGCAGAGGTTTCTAAACTAGTTCTCTCACCCAGTGCTTTCAACCAGGTGGACCAGTAGACAGGATTGTGGGTCCTAAGATTTGCAGTTCAGCTATCTTCAAGAGTTGGTTGGGAGGAACGGGCTCCTTAAGTTGTTGTCTCCTATGCTATATTGCTAGGTTCTACATGTTATTTCTAATTTCTCTATGCAATCTTAGGAACAAGAATGAATGAATTTAGGAAATAATATATATATGTGTCCATTTCATATGTTATTAAAATTACTTGGGGAAAATCTTTTATTGTTGAAAGATAGATGAATTATGGAGTAGATATGGATTAGAATGAATGATTAGGGTTAATTTCAAATTTACTAATGAATAAAATACCTAACTATATTTTGCCACACCTTCAAGAAGGTAGTACTCTAGTACAATAGGTGAGATTAAAGTCTAATGGATAAATCAAATCAAGAATGTAGGATTATGTTTATTTACTTTCTACAGATTCCTTATAGGAATGTTTCGAAGTTTCCTTAGTTAGAATACATCTGTAAAAAAAGATAAACAAGAACTATCATAAAGGAAGGTCTTTAAAAAAAAGTAGTACACAGTTTGTGTAACTGTGTTCTTTTTAACACAGTAATTAATTACTAGCTATAAGCTTAGTTTATTATAAATATACATAGTTATTAAATATTATTGGACCTGAAAAAATAACATAAGCAGGAGTAACTAATAAACAATAAAATGAAGTATAGTAATCACTTAGCTTTGGCAACAACATCTAAGCAATTTTCATTAATATTGTAAGTAAACATCAAATAAGGGTGAAAACTCGAAGTTGGGTAACACTTCTGTGAGAATCGGGTGCCCAACCAACATAGCGGGAGTTATTCAGCCGAATAACTAATCCTTTATTAGGCCGAATAAACTTTAACGGTAACCGTTTAATTTGACGGAACAGATTGTCGACCGGTAATTTTTATCGACGTTTCAATAATTATTCAGTCGAACAATTGTTCGGCCGAATAATTTTTTACCATATAAGGTCAGCTACGGGCTCATTTTCATTGTTTCGCCTGCAGCGATTTGTCATCATCCTGTTGCTCCCGCCACCCGTGGCGCCACCCATCTCGTCTTGCCACCCGTCTCGCCACCTATCTCATCCTTGTCCATGTCACCCAACCTTCTAACGTATACATCCACCATCCTATCACCCCTTATCTGTGTGGTTTCCTCTTGGCTTGGAGGTCTGTTCGCAGTGGAGGTCTGTTTGTCAGGGTGTACATAGTCTTCTCATGAT
This sequence comes from Pseudotsuga menziesii, assembly GCA_001517045.1. Classification (NCBI taxonomy): domain Eukaryota; kingdom Viridiplantae; phylum Streptophyta; class Pinopsida; order Pinales; family Pinaceae; genus Pseudotsuga; species Pseudotsuga menziesii. The sequence goes on from LPNX010695404.1 coordinate 381,541, forward strand.
GTGGTGTTGTTGTGCTGCCGCTTGGTTGTTAGGTAAGCCTTGAATGATAACTTTTATATTATTATGAGTATGGTAAAGCTTGTCTTACCTTTGTTAAGTGCTTGTTTAAGCTTTGTTATGTGCTTGTTTCATAATATGTTCTTGTTTCATATCATGTTCAATGTTTTCACCTATTCTATTTACGTCTCTAACCTCATAATTACAATGGTAGTAAGGACAGAGTTGAACAGCTCTGCCCATTTGGACAGCTCTACTTATTTTAAATGATTTTAATTAAACAAAATTTAACATAAAACTTGAAATCTGTTAATGTTTTTTTTTGTTTCTATATTTTTTAATTAGCTTATTCTTATTCTCTATGTACATGAAATTTTATAGAATATTTAGACAGCTCTGTTTAAAAAAAATCCATAACTTTTTAATTAGGTTATTTTTATTCTCTATGTACATGAAAATTTATAGAATATTTAGAGAGCTCTGTCCAAAAGAATCCATGGTTATGTAGGCTTAAATAACTCCAGCAGTATGTAGCATCTCTAAATGACATTTAAGACATATAGACATTTAAGACTGCACAGGTTGCAACTCTGTCCAAATGGACAGATCTGATCAGCTATGTACAAATGGACAGAGTTGATCTGCTCTATCCATTTGGACAGAGTTGATGAGCTCTGTCCATATGGACAGATTTGAACAGCTATGTCCAGATGGACAGAGATTATCAACTCTGTCCATATGGACAGAGTTGATGAGCTCTGTCCATATGGACAGATTTGAACAGCTATGTCCAGATGGACAGAGATTATCAACTCTGTCCATATGGACAGAGTTGATCAAGTCCCTAAGTAAATAATTTATATGACAGTGTTGAACAGCTCTGCCCATTTGGATAGAGTTGAACATCTCTGCCCATTTGGACAGCTCTACTTATTTTAAATGATTTTAATTAAACAAAATGTAACATAAAACTTTAAATCTGTTAATGTTTTTTCTGTTTCTATATTTTTTAATTATCTTATTCTTATTCTCTATGTACATGAAATTTTATAGAATATTTAGACAGCTCTGTTTAGAAAAAATCCACAACTTTTTAATTAGCTTATTTTTACTCTCTATGTACATGAAAATTTATAGAATATTTAGAGAGCTCTTTAAAATAATCCATGGTTATGTAGGCTTAATTAACTCCACCAGTATGTAGCATCTCTAAATGACATTTAGACATTTAAGACTATACAAGTTGCAGCTCTGTCCAAATGGACAGATCTGATCAACTCTGTACAAATAGATAGAGCTGATCAATTCTGTCCAAATGGACAGAGTTGATCAAGTCCCTAAGTAAACAATTTATTTCTGTATGTTTTTTAGTTGGTAGGGGACAGGATTTCAAAACCTTTTCATTTTACTTCTTGCCTGAGTTACAAATTCAGCTGTAGTGTAATAACTATATAGTTTTGTTCTTAACCTCTACTATTTGCTTTAGTCCATACAACTACTAGGCGAAGTATAAGTCCCATGGCACTTTATGACTATCTTAGTCCATGATGCATTGCATTAAGTAACATTTCCATTTCATGCTTTTCCGAAACATAGAGAGAAAAGGTTTGATAGATAAAGGCAAGTTTAAAGAAATAAGTGCTTTATCTTCTTATGGGGATGGAGACCAAAACAACCAAAAGTGTAACGTAAAACGATAGGGATAGCCTGGACTAATGGGGGGAATCCATAGGTGTATGTAGTCAATCCCTAGACACTTTCCTTAGTCCAAGATGAAATCTATATGTCCTTACCATTTGATGTGATAAATCCATGAAATCACAACAGCTGATTGATAGCGGTTAGTTGATTCATTGCCCTTACTCTTCATTTCTTTATACAACTAGAGGCACTAGGATATGTAATTCATTGTAAGCACTCCAGATCCCAGAAGAAGGGAAGTGGAAGTATTTAAAGGTGAGAAACGAAGAGAAGGCGAGGAATGCCAGATATCTATTACAAGATTATGTCAGTTCGATCGAGAATATGACATAGAATAATCTAGAAATACTTTCTCCCTATGAGATTCAGGGATGAACTAGCTGATTCACCTATGATTTAAGTTCTGTTGAAAAAATAGAAGCTCTATCTATATTTAATAGTGATGCTCTCACTAACAACTCTATAATGACTAGGTAGCTAGTAGCCAGCAGTAGTGTTTGTCTGTAGAGTAGGTAAGTACTTGCACTTGCCTTAGACTATATTTTATACTTAGCAAAATGTAGTTCATGCACATGTAGTTAAAGGACTATTAGATAATATTAGTGATATCTAGGTTTTTATTGAAATATTAGTTTTTATAGTTGCTAGGTCTTTGAAGTTGATTAATTAACATGTAGAAGGTTAGGCCCTTAGTGATTGAGGCATTATGGCTCTCGAACTTCAGGCCTAGATATTTAGGCCTGACACACTATCTCCCCACATTTTCCACCTCTCGACTTGCAAAATTGTTTAATGGATCAGCATGTTTGGATTCATATTACTCTATGTTTCAACTTTTGGCCTCTAAACGAAAACAAGTTTATGGCATGTGCCAGGGTCAAAATGTTATACAGCGTGCATAGTAACCATCATATACCAGTATATTTAGTGGATCCAAGGATCTTCCTTATCACGAAAAAGCCTCATCGTCTTAATATATGTTATTTCTCCATACCACCTTTGTATTTCTATTTATATTACATTGAAAGCTTAGTTTTAATAGTATCTAGCTCTTTGAAGTTGATTAATTAACATGTAGAAATTGATATTTGTGTAAACTTGTAGATATCATATACAATGGAAAGAGAGCCGCCTTTGAGACAGAAGCGTAAGAGGTCATCACATTCTTCGGGAGTTGGTGTCCAAAATGAAAATCGAAGATTATCGACTTCACCTCGGGACTCAAGCTTATTGTATAGTTCACATTCATCTGATCATCGACATAGCGATAGTGGTAGAGATGAATCCTCCTTATCATCTATGGGTGAACGTGGATCTTAACCTTCTGTACGGGATACAAGTGTGGAAGCAGAGCAAGGTTCACAAAAGACTCGTCATCCTACATAGGGTGGCGAAGGTCGAGCAAGGACGCAATATGTCCAGCTAGCTGAGGGTTGTACTCCCATTGCGACCTATCCATCAGATTTACCGGACGATATTCCATGGGAAAGTGGGATTCAACAAACAACCCTTTAAAGTTGTAGGGCTCACTATGACAAGCTGCAAAATGGTGTTTCTATTTTGGATCTCTCTCTAGAGAACAAACAAAGTATAGAGATGGTTTTTCTATCTTTACAAAAATTCATTGAGGTATATGAGGATCTTGGACCAACAACAGATGGTTTTGTTGCCTTGATGAAAAGAAGAAAGGCATAAGTGATGGGTCCAGATAAGTGGGTTGTTGTGAAGTAAAGGGTGACTAAAGAATAGGCCAACTCAATGTTCAACTTCAAAGAGGGCCTAAAGCAGAAAGCATTGAAAGTGCAATATTTTAAGCACCCTAAACTTGCACATTTTTTATATGATCGGTTTCTTGCAGCCTATGGTCGGTTGCCATGGAACAATGAGGTTCCTAATTATTTTGCTAGCTTTTTTTATGCTGAATTTTTTTTGGAATGAAACTAGACTATACTGATATTCATTCCGAGTTTTATGGAGTTGGAAAGGGGAGGATATACAATCGAAAAGGTACCCTTAGAGATCCTAGTACTATTCAACCTCCACCTCCGATATCTCATCTACCTAGGCTTGTGATTTAAAAATCAGAGATGGAGCCTATATCACAAGTTGGGACAACTGCAAGGCATGATGTTGTTGAAGGTTTGACTTCAGCATTTGTAGGAGTTGATGTTGGATTGAGTCGAGAGAGGGCTCGTGCCACTATTCGGTAAAATTTTGTTTACAAAACAAATGATGAGATCAATTGTATGGGCATTGAAGATCTAAAGGCCTATGCGAAGCTTTGTCGTAATATAGCTTTGGATAGAATATCTAATGACACGTCAAGCATAGGAGAGATTTGTGTATTTCCAATCTATTATTTTTTTATTCATTTTGAATTAAACTTTTTGTTACATTATATCTATGTATGATAAATTATTTTTTGATGTATAGTAATAAATACGTTACGTAAATGTTTATTGTTTTCAGTTTTCTCGATTGTTAAATGAACATAATTTTAGAGTCTCCACTAGTCAAAATGCTGGAAATGTAGAAGAGCATATTGGAGAGGTATATTTAAAATTTACACATTTATATTTATGTTTGAAAGATTTTTTTTTTTGTTTTTAAAGTTAACTATGTATCTTATTATTAATTTGACTTATTTATGCAGGTTTTATTAGATTCGAACTTTTTAGATGATTTTCCATTAATTGTGAGCTAATGTTTTTTTTTAAGTTAATTGCTAAGCTTAATATTTTTGGTTTTTACTATGATTTATTTATTAACAAAATTTAAATTTGAAGGGAAGAAAACATATTGAAATTGGAGGTGAAGATATAGGTTCTTTGATGGATGTGGATATTGGCACCGAGGTAATTTTGTTCATAATTGAATTGTTCTTTGATATATATGTTTAAATAGTTTAAATAATGTTTGACATTTGTAAATTGCTTTTATATATGTTGAAGCTTGGGTCTCTTCGATCTTTTGGAGGAAAAAGAAAGACTCCATTGGACGATAGTGTTGTAATTGTAAGTTTAATATTTTATTTTATTTTATTTCATTTAAAATAGTCTAATTAATTTGTAAGATTTATAAATTGTTTTTATATATGTTGTAGCTTGGGTCTACTCTACCCTTTAGAGGCAAAGAGAAGACTCTGTTGGATGATAGAGAATTGGAGGTAATTTTGATAATAATTGAATTGTTCTTCGATATATTAGTTTAATGTTTTAATGTTTTGATTTTGGTTTAAAGTTCTTTAAATAATTTATGCTATTCATAATCTGTTTTTATACATGTTACAGATTGTTATGAGTTCAAGGGAAGACCCTGGTTGAGGATAGTGGTGGACTTCTATTTAGAGAATTATTTATATTGTTCTTTTTATGTAGATGTATATGTTGTAGTTTACTTGGACATGGAGGAGCTTAATTCTTGAATTATATACAAGTACTTTGACCTCACATGTACATAATTTTTGGATTATATACATGTACATTGAACTTACATGTACATGATTTTTTTTTGGATTATATACATGTACATTGAATTCACATGTTCATGATTGTTTTTTTTTATTATATAAATGTGCATTGACCTTATATATTGTTTTTGGGATTATATACATGTATATGTAAAGGTTAGGAATGTTAGGAAGTTTTGATAGGTGCAAATATATGAATGTATGTAATTTATTAAATTTATGTATGTTTCTTGTTGAGAAGTTGAGAGTGATAGAAATGTTATGAAGTTTTGATAGGTACAATCTAATGTTAAGAATAAAAATATAGGGAATGTTAATGTTAGGAGTGAATGGGGGAATGTTAGGAGTGAATGTTTTGATAGGTGCAATATTAGGAGTGAATGTTTTGATAGGTACAACGTTAGGAGTGAATGTGGGAATGAGTGAATGTGGGAATGGAGGAATGTTAGGAGTGAATGTTTTGATAGATGCAATATTATGAGTGAATGTTTTAATAGGTGCAATGTTAGGAGTGAATGTCTAAATAGGGGAATGTTAGGAGTGAATGCTTTAATAAGTGCAATCTAATGTTAAGAATGAATATATGGGGAATGGATATGGAAATGTTAATGTTAGGAATGTTAGGAAGTTAATGTTAGGAATGTTAGAAAGTTTTGATAGGTGCAATGTTAGGGGTGAATGTGGGAATGGAAGAATGTTAGGAGTGAATGTTTTGATAGGTGCGATGTTAGGAGTGAATGTGGGAATGGGGGAATGTTAGGAGTGAATGTTTTGATAGGTGCAATATTATGAGTGAATGTTTTGATAGGTGCAATGTTAGGAGTGAATGTGGGAATGGGGAAATGTTAGGAGTGAATGTTTTGATAGGTGCAATGTTCGGAGTGAATGTGGAAATAGGGGAATGCTAGAAATGAATGATTTGATAAGTGTAATATAATGTTAAGAATTAATATAGTCGAAATGAATATGGAAATGTTAATGTTATGAATGTTAGGAAGTTAATGTTAGGAATGTTAAGAAGTTTTGATAGGTATAAATATATGAATGTATGGGGAATGTTAATGTTAGGAGTGAATGTGGGAATAGGGGAATGTTAGGAGTGAATGTTTTGATAGGTGCAATGTTAGGAGTGAATGTGGGAATACAGGAATGTTAGGAGCGAATGTTTTGATAGGTGCAATGTTAGAAGTGAATGTGGGCATGGGGGAATGTTAGGAGTGAATGTTTTGATAGGTGCAATGTTAGGAGTGAATGTGGAAATAGGGGAATGTTAGGAATGAATGATTTGATAAGTGTCATCTAATGTTAAGAATGAATATAGTCGGAATGAATATGGAAATGTTAATGTTAGGAATGTTAAGCAGTTAATGTTAGGAATGTTAGGAAGTTTTGATAGGTGCAAATATATGAATGTATGGAGAATGTTAATGTTAGGAGTGAATGTGGGAATAGGGGAATCTTAGGAGTGAATGTTTTGATAGGTGCAATATTAGGAGTGAATTTTTTGATAGGTGCAATGTTAGGAGTGAATGTGGGAATGGGGGAATGTTAAGAATGAATGTTTTGATAGGTGCAATATTAGGAGTGAATGTTTTGATAGGTGCAATGTTAGGAGTGAATGTGAGAATGAGTGAATGTGGAAATGGGGGAATGTTAGGAGTGAATGTTTTGATAGGTGCAATATTAGGAGTGAATTTTTTGATAGGTGCAATGTTAGGAGTGAATGTGGAAATAGGGGAATGTTAGGAGTGAATGCTTTGATAAGTACAATCTAATGTTAAGAATGAATATATGGGGAATGGATATGGAGATTTTAATGTTAGGAATGTTAGGAATATTAGGAAGTTAATGTTAAGAATGTTAGAAAGTTTTGATAGGTGCAATGTTAGGGGTGAATGTGGGAATGGGAGAATGTTAAGAGTGAATGTTTTAATAGGTGAATGTTATGAGTGAATGTTTTGATAGATGTAATATTAGGAGTGAATGTTTTGATAGGTGCAATGTTAGGAGTGAATGTGGGAATCGGGGAATGTTAGGAGTGAATGTTTTGATAGGTGCAACGTTAGGAGTGAATGTGGAAATAGGGAAATGTTAAGAATGAATGATTTGATAAGTGAAATCTAATGTTAAGAATGAATATAGTCGGAATGAATATGATAATGTTAATGTTAGGAATGTTAGGAAGTTAATGTTAGGAATGTGAGGAAGTTTTGATAGGTGCAAATATATGAATGTAAGAATGAATATAGGGGAATGTTAATGTTAAGAATGAATATATGGGGAATGTCAATGTTAGGAGAGAATGTGGGAATGGGGGAATATTAGGAGAGAATGTTTTGATAGGTGCAATGTTAGCAGTGAATGTGGGAATGTTAGGAGTGAATGTTTTGATAGGTGCAAATATATGAATGAATGTTAGGTAGTTTTAATAGGTGTAAATATATGAATGAATGTTAGGAAATGTTCGAAATGTTAGGAAGTTTTGATAGATGCAAATATATGAAAGTTATTTAATGTATGATTGTAGTTGTAGTGTTGAGAACTTGAGAATGTTAGGAATGTTATAAATTTTTTATAGAAATATTTCGTATTACTAAGGTAAAATTAGCAACTTGATTCTGAATTTTAATATTTGTTATACTAAGGTAACATTATCAATTTAATTATTATATGTACTTTATGTTCCTTACAAGAAAAGAAAAGGAGCACTACAAAGTTGCAGTAGTGAGGAAACTACAAATAGAATTCCTATATAACCCTCCAGGATTTAAAGAAAGGTGATGAAATGAATAATGAAAAACAAAAATAAAGACTTGTAGAGTTACAAGGAGAATTCAAAAAGTTAAGGCCTTTCATGTTTGACGGAGAATTTGAGGAAGCGATAGAATCTTGGTTGTTAAATCCGCTCCATGGTGGAAGGAGGCTAAGAGTGTCAGTAGCATATGTAGTAAAGAGTTGAGTTGAAATTATTTTTTTTAATTATTGAAAAAATGTATATGTCAGAACAATATTATGACGAGAAAGCTCATTAATTCAATGATTTGAGACTAATAGTGTTAACCATGGAAGAATTTGTAACTGAATTTGTAAATTTACAACGCTATGTACCATATCTAAGAGTTGAAAAAGCTAAGGTATACAGTTTTATCAGTTTTTTACCCCTAGTGTATAAGGAAAATATTATGTTTGAAATTCTTTAACGATGGATGAAGCAATTAGAAAGGCCTAGTTGTGCTACCATTTGTTTAAACAAATATCCAAATTGAGTAGAAGTTGGAAAAAAAAATTTGAAAAGATCAGTCAACGTAGGAAAGGATTTAAACCCAAAGGCCTAGTTGTGCTACCATTTGTTTAAACAAATATCGAAATTGAGTAGAAGTTGGAAAAAAAATTTGAAAAGATCGATCAACGTAGGAAAGGATTTAAACCCTCACCTTTTGGAAGAGGAACAAGAGGTCATATTGATAAAAATTACAACAGGTGAGGTTCAACCAATAGCAATGGGGTAAAGAGTATCAAAACTTCAAGTGGAGGATGGAATAGTAACCCGTAAGCACGTTGCAGGAAGCTTCTATTGTGAATGACATAGCCAGGAATATCCCTATAGTTAATGTTTCTTTGGAATATCGGCAGGTGGACCATCAATCCACCATGTTGGAAGTAGAAGGTAAAGTTTTGAACATACATGTTTCAATACTTATCGATTCAAGGTCTAGTTTAAATTACATTGCACCAAAAGTAGTTGAAAAGTGTAAACTTAGTAAGAAAAAACAAAAAAAATGCATGGTTGGTATAGCTGGCAACAAAGGTAAAAATGAAAGTTACGGAGATAGTTAAAGATTTGTTATTAGGTTTTAATGACTTGGATACCTCAGTTAATTTAAATATACTTCCCCTATGATCCTATGACATTTTGATAGGTATGGATTGGCTAGAATCTCATAAAGATGTTATCGACTATTTGCATAAAAATTTTAGTAGTGTGGATGAGGAAGATAAGTATCATGCAATGAATGAAATTTATAGACCTTTATCTAGATGGAAAATTTCAGCACTACAATGTAAAAAGTGTATTAGGAAAGGGTGTCAACTTTATGGCATCAAAATTAAAGAATTTGATCCTGAAAAATAAAAAATGGAATTAGAACAATTTCCTATTTTAAAGGAATTTGAAGTTGTATTTTGTGATAAGATATCAGTATTACCACCTAAAAGATATTTAGAATTTAACATAGATCTAATGTCGTTTTCAACACTAGTATCATGAGCTCCATATCATATGAGTATCCCAAAATTAACAAAATTAACAATACAATTACACGAGTTGCTATAGACAAGGGATATATTAAGCTTAGTGTATCTCCTTGAAGAGTACATGTTTTGTTCGTGGGTGTGCTAGTAATATGATAAATTGTAATGTATTATTATTGTTTACTGTTGTGCATGGATAACTTATAGTTGATGAATAGATAACCAACCATTGATGGTAGATAACTAGAAGAACGCGAGCTTAAAAAAAATTCGGCAGACGAAATTTTTTTCGGTCGACGATTTTTTTTTTTATTTGCGTTGTAAATAACGGTTCCGTAACGGAAAAACATTGTTCGGCCGAATAACCTCTGAGACCTGAAACCTGCACAATTTTCATTTTTCTCCATTTTCAGAAGGTAAAATGGATGCCTTACACTACAAATCAACTGTCGAACTTGATACCATTAGTTTCTTCATTGAATCTACTTTCCGTAGGTATAGATTTTGTTGTGTATAGATGAGATCCACCATTTTTTTTTGTTTCTTAACATGTGTCGAGTTTCATTTCATCTCTTTCAACATGCGGTGAAATGAAAAATATATAACTTTAAAAATACACCACCTAAAAAATTGAAACAAATATGGTGTGCTTAATTGCAGTGTCTACTTCAAAAGGATATTCATAGAATTTAAAATTTTATAGTCAATTAAGAGAAAAGTGGAGCAATCAAACACATGTTGAAAATCGGCAAGGTTTCCCCATTGATCAAATTCAAATAAATATTATAATTAGTGTATAGATTCGTTGGTTACAAATTTATAGTCATCGTACTAGTATATTGTGTGTAGATTGTCATAATATATTTTGTTTTTGCAAAACACAAGTTTAACAATGATTTTAGGGGCGCAACCAAACATGTCTATTTTTTAGTCCTTTCATTTTATAAGGAGACACTGTCAAACATTTTTTGAAAAGACCTATCAAATCTCAATAAAAAAAAATTGAAAAAATTATGAATAGAAAGCTAACATAATTCTCTAAAAGTATTTTTTTTACTTGAAAGTGAAATTCTAAACGAAAAATATCACTTTCGTTCACCCAAAGTTGAAAAACATAAAAAAATCAAATTTATTTTCTCATAAGACCCCCCAAAATAGACACCCATCTTCATGGATTCACCCATAATAAAAATATTTAGTTAAACAATAATAATGCAGGGTTTTAAAGTAAAATAAAAATGCAAACCCTAAATTAGGGAAAATGTCAACTAACTTTCTTTTTCTTCCTCATTCCAGAATTGGGCTTTTACACTTTTACCCTCTTTCTCTTAAATCGAACTCTTCATTTTTACAACTATAATATCCACATTATAAATGCCCAGTATTAAATAAAAATTACACAGAAACGGTATTAAACTAATTAATCAAGTATAAACTGAAATCAAATAAGTAATCCAAATCAATCTTAACAGTAGAGTAGAAATTTATTGAAATAAACAGAGTTATATTAATAACCTAAAAACTTAAATTAAAACTAATTTATGATATTAACAATCCAGTCCAAGTCACGGGGTTGAACCCTACAGCCAAGAGGAATTTCACTTCTTCTACTATCATTTCTTAATCATAAAATCCTATATTAATATTTAAATAAAATACAAATTTAATCAATATAGACACCTTAGAATCAAATACCCTAATTTATAAAAGACTGCAAAATATATTAAAAATTAACTCAGGTTTTATTCAAAACAAATTTGTCTCTATCCTTTAACAGGATTAAAAACCCATTATTCAAGCCATAAGACTATCATTTTATTTTATCCTCTAAACACAAGTATTTAGCAGTAAGGTACTTCAAAATTCCATTAATTTAAAACTTATACAAACTGAAATATCCAATGTGGAAAAACCCCACAGTCCAAGTCTTCCAATGATTCTTTTCAACCATAGTTTGGTGCCAAACGCATGGCTCCCAACGCAGTAAAGCTTTCAGAGTTAATCAAAATAGATAATATTTCATACCCTATCTTAAACATATTTAATAACCAACTAAACAGAGTTACGGCCAAAGTCCTTTACAATTTTTTCTGCAAAACAATCTACGACCATACGGCCTTCACAACCACAACATGCTCAAAATGCAGACACTGCTTAAGAGCTCAAAACTTGATGAGACCTTATCATCCAACCCCACACATAATCGTAGAAGGAACCTCAAGCAAGAACCGAGGCTTACTGGTTGGTCGAGTAGTATGGAGAACTTGCTCCTGAAGCAGTTTATGCCACCCATCTCCTAGTAACACCTGTAGAAAAGCCTGCATTGTAAAATAGAGAAATGTTAAGTCTTTATTTGAAAGAAAACCTAGTATTAAGAAATGAATCTTACGACAAAAAAACAAAAAGATTAAAATGAATTTACTTGGAGAAATTTGATCCTCGACCGCACAGAGATCTCATTTGCACAGTAACTATGGCCAAGTAAATCTCTTATCTTTGGAACCAGTAGAAGGAATCATAAGCTAAAAACCTCAACAAGTTTATCCAAAGCATCAGTAAGGCTCACTATGAAACCAAGGATCTTTACTGACAACATTTTCCAAATTCAAATCGTGTGCTTAAGTCCTATAACCTCACAGCTATCAAACCAAAGAATCAGTTTGGCTAACAAGTGTTTAGATCATTCACAGAGATAAAACAATGGCGCAAATGGCCATGAGGCATAAGCCTGCGGCACTCTCCACGGCAGTAAAAGATAGGGTAAAATGCGAGATTTTAGGGTTTTGGAGACTTTTATAATGAAGTTTAATAAATTTAAAACCCTAACCACTAACCAACGACCATGTGGAGCCCTCTATGAATTCGACAATATGGGTTTTTCTCTATAGTTCGGGAGTATGAAGTGAAACCTGCAAAAGATTTTTATATAACCTTGTTAATATTGATATACTTATATAAACACCCTTATAATGTGTATTAGGTTATGCAAAAAGATTATTACGAAATCCTATGATAGTACATTGGTTAAAAAGCTTATAAGTATAAGATTGCAAGTATAGAGATGCTTAGCATGATTCTTGGGTAAGGGAATTATTGTTTAGTTTTGCTTAAATAGGGTAATAATTATTTACATAACATCTATTTATGAGATTTAAGTCATGCAAAGGCTTGGGTTAGATAGATTCATTAGGTAATGAACTCTTCATCCCTTAAAACAAAGCAATAATACTACATTATAATGATATAAGGTTTTTTTTTTCTTTTTTGCATTTCCACCTGGTAAATACCTAAGTAGTTAGTAGAACTGTTTTATGCATTAAATCATTAGTTTCATATATGTATGAATTTCAATCCATTATAACCTATAACTATGCCTAGACTTAGGTTTTACTGGTTTATATAACATTTCAATGTATGTTGAGACAAATACATATGAATTAACATGGTAACGAGTAATAATGTATCAACGGACCTAGTGTGCGAATTTATCTTTCTCTAGAATTGTATATAGGACCTAATATGATAACAGATAGATGAAAGTATGATGAACAAGTTATAGTCAAAGCTAGGTAGAAGAAAATCTAGATTTATGTTATGCGCGGATTTTCCAAATACTTACGCTTATAAGTAAACAAATAAAAAGTAAATATATAGTTTCGATGATACCTCATTTTTGCTCAAAGTTGTAAACTAAACAAATATACTAGAATTGTATTTATTCTAGTTGAGATAATTAATCTCGATCCTGAAACTAGATTACAAAATGTCTTACCTGTAAAAAGACATGTACAAGAATCATCACTTCATTGCATTAGCTAAAAAGCTAAGTAAGCCTTGGACATGAACTGAAGTTCCTTCATGTTTACAAATAGTAAAACAAACTTTAGTACATAGTAAACAAACAGTTGTTTCAGCTCATGTTACTTCATATCATCACCTGCTAAATCAATCTTTAATACTGAATTATTAAATCAAATAATTAAGTATGCAGATACAGAAATTAATAAAGGAATTAGTTCTAGTTCTAGTTTAGACCTTAATATGTTAACTGTTAACAGTTAAATGTCCCTCGTAAGTGACGATTCTAAACATTTATTGTCATAGGAAAAATTGTAAATTTTTAAGAAAATTTTGGAGTATTACAACTCGGCAAATGTTTTTCAGCCGCCATTGCTTTCCATTTAGTTCTTGATTTGGAGATCGATGGCTGTGAATTTCCCAAAATGTGATTCCGGTTTTGGTAATCCTGGCGAAATTTTGACTCAGAATGACTTTTTCCGAAATTCGACATATATTTATTGTTCTGCTCATTTTTCACAATTTTCTTCATCTGTAATGTCCCTTTTTGAAATTTTATTAAATAACCAATTTTTTCACTTTTTTCCCAATTTTGGCATTAACTAGTTTTGATATCTAGACCTCCAAATTGGCCCAAATGCTCCTAAATTTTATCTTAAGTTACATGAATTATATTAGAACTTAAATATGATGTTCATAGATGTTTAATGACCCCCTAATTACTTCTGTAAACTTGTTTAATGTTATGTTCAAAGTAGGATTCTTTACTAGCAAATTGGGGCTCCAATTCCCCCTGGGTAATTGCCGGAAATCTCTTCCCAAATGATCCCAAAGTCACTCAAATTTATGAAAACAGGATGGGTATGTGTAAGGGACCTTTCCAAAGTCTCATATGCATCATGGTTCAGTTTATACAGGCTGTTATGACTCTTTCCAAAACAACTCTCAAGTCACAATTTCAACCCTTGGGTAAAATGCACCAAATCTTCTCCCAATGCAACAAAAATGAGTAAAATGGCTTCTAATGCTTAAGAACTGAAAATGAGACTTGAAATACACATTAATTAAATTCCATCCATCATTCATTTATAATATATACATTCCTCCATTCAAAATAATAAGCATTACCATGGCATATATCAAAATAGAGTGGAAATGGTCATTGTTTGCTCACTAAGAGTCATTTCGACATACAAATATTGGGAATTTCGACTTGAAAATTTATGATAATTAAGAAAATATAATATTGAGCTTATTACAATCATAAATGGATAATTAAAGTCTCTCCCAATTCGAAATCACCAGCATTACAATGGTTCACAACACGATAGTGGGGAAATGACACTATTTCTTCATTGTTCAACATTTTTACACGAATTCTTTTGGATATTTCGACCTAAGAGTATTCTGAACGTGAAATAAAGATAATATACATCAAAAAATAAGATAATTGGCATTATAATCTTCCCCATATATATCAATAGCTCACCCAAAGCGCAATCCCTCCATTGGCATGAATACGATGTGAAAACTGGAAAAGTTGATAGAGAGTGATGCAATAGAAGAATCCACATGATTTCCTGTATATTACACATACAAATAAGACTCCATTAAATTTCCATGAAATACCTGATTGGACTCTCCAAACACCAACTTTGATGGGAATCTTTCACCCTTGAAATTGGCTAAGGCAAGAAAACTAGTCATCCACTAGCTCTCACAATTCACAAATGACAATTTCTCAAAAGATCAAAATCCATTCTCTTGGTTGGTTCTGGTATTTTATAAAATTCATTAGCCTTATAAGGTTCCCAATCCATCCACAAACTCAATCCAATTCGAATTAGGGTGTGAGTTCATGAATTGACATGTGTCCCCTCTTTCCTAGCCTTCCACCTTCCCCAAATTTGAGTAGGAGCCCATTGAGCATCCCAAAATCACATGAGAGCTCTCTTGGATTGTATATTTTGACCTGACATGTTAGATATGTTATATTTCAGCCTTCAGATCTGATTTTTGTCATAGGTGTCATAGCATCTTCATCATTATTGTCATAGAGCTAGGGAATCTAGTCCAAGTGTCTCACTAGCTCCAAAATGACTCTTCCTTTCCCATGTAAGTTGCATTTCATCCCAAATTCAACCTATGATACATATTTCCAAGTGAATTATCCATATAAATTATCCAAGAACCTTTATTCTTCCCATGTATTCAAAATTGCAAGAGGAGGATGCCATGTGGCACCAATTTTCTAGCTTGTGTGGGACTCATAGTCTCCATGTGTCTCCATGCTCCATTGCCAATTAAATTTTCTCTTGTATTTATTTAATAAGATACATTATTAAATATTTATCCCATTCTAATGTCTTAACATCATTTATTGTCCCCCTTATTCCAAATCCCAAATCTTCCACCCTGAACCTAGGAAACTAGTAATTTTCCTCCTTGGCAATTATTTGACCCTTACCATCAATTTGACAAAATCTCATGAATATGGAAAATGTGATTAGGACACCGTGACCCAATGAAAAATTTGGGACATGAAAAATCCTCCCTTCCAAATATTGCTTTTCCTCAAGCAATTTCAAACATGGGTGTTGAAGAACCTTCTTTCGGTATGATTCTTTGAAGTTGCCACTGAGTTTCCCAACTTTGAGTCTTTGAGATTCCGTAAATATTTTTGAGAGGAACCACCATGCTTGTTGCTTCACTAATCTGATTAAAATCAATTTATTAAGTGGGTAATCCATACACCATACTGCATGTTTCCCAAAAAAATTGAAATCAATGGGACTAAAAACTATCCCTGGGTCCCATTGCTTGTATTGCAGTCCAAAAATTAAGAGTGCTCTCCAACCCATACCCTTAGGAAAGATAATTCCAGGATCCCATTTTCTTGTATGAATTATTCCAAACATAATTAGTACATAATATATATCATCAAAGTACATAATAACATAATAAAAATGTACATTAAGGAAGTGCCTCATCAAAAAATCATGAAAGTTCTTATACCTCCAAGTAAGTACACCGCCATTTGCCAAGTGCATACAAGCTTCAAGTGACCAATCAAATATTCTCCAATGACATAGGTGAGGATCCCATGTCCTATAATTCTTCTCCAAAAGGATGTGATATGCATCAAAATATTCAACCATATATTCTTTCATCCAAGAAGTGAATGAAGAATCTCCACTCAAATCTGAACCAAATAATAAGAAAATAAAACATGAAGACTTCAAGTGGCTCAAAGAAGTCTCATCAATGCATCCATGAATGAGAGAATCAAAAATATATAACAAATTATGTGGATGGCAAAAAAAAAATTCTCCAAACATAAATCTATTCACCCCAATGTTGGATGAAGTTCCTCCAACATCAAATGAACCAAGTGTTGAGCAAGAAAAACCATGAGTCTTCAAGTGACACAAATGCATATCATAGGTGCATCCATGTAGATGTGATTCATCATAAAGTAAAAAAGTATGCTGCTGCAAATGTGAATAAGAGTGTGCTCCAACCACATCATCATAAAAATTAAATCTAGGAGTTCCATACTTCTCATGTGGCACCATCAAAAAGAACCCTTTCACCCATACTTCATTGAGACTAATGCTGCAAAACATGGAATTGTAGGATGTAGGAGAATGAACTAACTCACCCAAATTATCCAAAATTGCATAAGTTTCACCATGGGAAGGATCCATATGGGTATTATCATGTAGGTCCTTCAAAAGTGTGAAACCTTTGTCGTAGATTGGTTCCAATGTAGATGAATCATGATCTTATTTAAAAATTGCATAACCTTCATCAAGAGACAATTCAAGTTCCTCTTCCACCACATCAAGTGTTTGTATCTCTTCAAGTTCATATTCAAACGAATCAAGCACATTCAAATTTCCACATTTCTCATGATCCACCATGTCATGAGAATCCTCCAAACAATCTACCATTTGACAATCTGAAACATAGGAGGAAAAAAAAGTGTCTTGCAACTTTTCAATAAGTTGTTCATTTTGAATTGTGAGCTTATGAATAACTTCATTATTCTTCAATTAGGATTCATGTAACCATTCATTAAGATCAATGAAATTTTTTCTATCAAAAATCAAAGACATGAAATTACCTTTGATGTTGCACAATTCTCTTTGAATCTTCTCCATGTCTTCAAGGAAGGATGGATCCTCCAAGGAAGTAGCTCTCCAACAAGAATTTGATACCAATGCTTGAGTTTCATGGAGTATTCTAAGGGCCTCTTGGATCTTCTTTTAATTCATCTTTAAGGACCCTTCAAGAAAATGAGGCTCTTGCAAATGAACCTCCTCATCTTCTTCCTTCTTGCTTGGACCAACTTCATGAAGCTCAAGTGGTGATGGGGAAGTTGATATTGTTTCTTATTCAACTGCTTCAAGGTCTTCATTTTCATGTTTACTATAATTTTTTCTTGCAGAAACATTTTGAAATATTATCTCTATGTCATAAGCATAGAGGTGTGAACACCCATCAATATGTACTCCTTCATAGTTCAAGCATCCATCATTAGATTCTCTTTGTTTCGTTTCCAAGGTAGAATGTGTCTTGAAATTATATTCAGTATTTTCAATAGAAACTTCTTCATACTCATGTGATGTCTCTTCATATTTTTTAGATTCACATGGGAGTGAATTTTTATCCTCTTCATGTACTAATTCTTGTACTTCACCTATTTCAGAACTAGGTGGTTCATGGATCTCTTCCTTTCGCTCCTTCAAGCAAGCTGATGCATTTTTCCCCTTGGTTTTCTTAAAATCAATATATTTTTTCCAACTTTGTATAGCCAACAATTCGAATCCTTTCATAATATTCTTGCTCATGTCTTAAATTATAGTTTCAATGATTTTTATATGCTCCTCACCATCATATGATGTACCCCTTTCATCCCTAGTCATTGTTTCCTCTTCAACAAAAGCAGTTTTGCGTTTCAATATATAATGGTGGTCCCTGAATTATTGTCCTAATAAATATTATACCACATCAGGTTCCAATATCATGCTCTTATACCACTGTAATGTCCCTTTTTGAAATTTTATTAAATGACCAATTATTTCACTCTTTTCCCAATTTTGGCATTAACTAGTTTTGATATCTAGACCTCCAAATTGGCCCAAATGCTCCAAAATTTTCTATGAAGGTACATGAATGATATTAGAACTTAAATATTATTTTAATAGATTTTTAATGACCCCCAAATTACTTCTGAAAACTTGTTTAATGTTCTGTTCAAAGTAGGATTCTTTACTAGCAAATTGGGGCTCCAATTTCCCCTGGGTAATTGCTGGAAATGGCTTCACAAATGATCCCAAAGTCTCTCAAATTTATGAACATAGGTTGGGTATGTGTAAGGTACCTTTTAAAATCATATTATGCATCATGGTTCATTTTTATACAGGTTTTTATGACTCTTTCCAAAACAACTCCCAAGTCACAATTTCGACCCTTGGGGAAAATGCACCAAATCTTCTCCCAATGCAACAAAAATGAGTAAAATAGATTCCAATGCTTAATTACTGAACATGAGAATTGAAATAAAAATTAATTAAAGTACATACATCATACATTTATCATATATACATTCCTCCATTCTAAATAATAAGCATTACCATGGCATATATCAAAATAGAGTGGAAATGGTCATTGTTTGCTCATTAAGAGTCATTTTGACATACAAATCTTGGGAATTTAGACTTGAAAATTTATGAGAATGAAGAAAGGATCGTACTGAAATTATTACAATCATAAATGGACAATGAAATTCTTTCCCAATTCTAAATTATTAGCCTTACAATGGTTCACAACAAGATAGAGGGGAAATGACACTATTTCTTCATTGTTCAACATTTTTAGATGAATTCTTTTGGCTATTTCGACCTGAGAGTATTCTAAAAATGAAATTAAAAAAATATACATCATAACATAAGATAATGGGCATTATAATCTTCCTCAAATAGATCAATAGCTCACCCAAAGTGCAATCCCTCCATTGGCATGAATACGGTGTGAAAACTAGAAATAGTTGAGAGAGAGTGTTGCAATAGAAGAATCCACATGATTTCCTTTATATTACACCTGAAAATAAGACTCCATTAAATCTCCATGAAATACCTGAGTTTCCTCTCCAAACACCAACTTGGATGGGAATCTTTCACCCTCGAAATTGGGTAAGGCAAGAAAACTAGTCATCCACTAACTCTCACAATTCAGAAATGACAATTTCTCAAAGATAAAAATCCATTATCTTGGTTGCTTCCTGTATTTTATAAACTTCCTTAGCCTTATAAGGTTCCCAATCCATCCACAAACTCAATCCAAGTTGAATTAGGTTGTGTGCTCATGAATTTACATGTGCCCCCTCTTTCCTAGCCTTCCACCTTCCCCAAATTTGAGTAAGAGCCGATTGAGCTTCCAAAACTCACATGAGAGCTATGTTGGATGGTATATTTCAACCTTACATGTCATATATTTCATATTTCAACCTTCATATCTAATTTGTGTCATAGGTTTCATGGCATCTTCATCATTGTTGTCATAGAGCTAGGGAATCTAGTCCAAGTGTCTCACTAGCTCCAAAATGACTCTTCTTTTCCCATGTAAGTTACATTTCATCCCAAATTCAACCTATGATACATATGGCCAAGCTTATTAGCCATATAACTCATCCAAGAACCTTTATTCTTCCCATGGATTCGAAATTGCAAGAGGAGGATGCCATGTGGCACCAATTTTCTAGCTTGTAAGGGCCCCATAGTCTCCATGTGTCTCCATGCTCCATTACCACTTCAATTTTCTCTTGTATTTATTTAATAAGATACATTATTAAATATTTATCCCATTCTAATTTATTATCATTTATTTCCCCCCTTCTTTCAAATCCCAAAGCTTCCACCCTGAACCTAGGAAACTAGTAATTTTCCTCCTTGGCAATTATTTGACACTTAGCATCAATTTGACAAACTCTCATGAATATGGAAAATGTGAATAGGCCATTGTGACCCGATGTAAAATTTGGGACATGACATGATCTTGTTTCAATATTGTGAGTTCATGCAGAATTTAGATATGTCGGCGAACGCAGGCTTCGATATTCCGTGAACAGAGATTTGATATGAACATAGATTTTGTAAAGTTTGTATAACTAGCACAACCAGTGGTTTTTTTTTCACATGTAAGTTGGACTCTTTTATGTCAAGGCCCTGCATGATATAAGTTCATGTATATCAGTTTTTAATTGCTTTAAATATAATAAATGTAGTTAAAATATGGTTTTTTTCATTTTTTTTAATCTGTAGAGTTAGTATAACTAGTACAAACACATTGAAAAGTGATTAATATACATAGATAAACATTATTTTTTATTTTTTTATATAATAAATATGACTATATTATAAAATCTTTTACTATTCAACGAATAATAATATATAAAAGGATTAAATTAAATAAAAGTAATAATAATTTTTATTACAATCAATTAAAATATATAAAATAAATTAAAATGTTTAAAAATAAAAAAGTTAAAAATGTACAATTATCAATTTTAATAAATAGAACATTTTCATTAAAACACAATAAATTCATATAGTAATTTCTTTATCAATGACATTGACTAGTTCATGCACATTAAAATTCCATTTCATTTTATTTGACAAAATTTATATAATAATCACACTTATGCTAATTTTGTGTATGACAATAACAACTTGTGTCCTCTTATAAATATCTCTAAATTGATATCCATCACAAGCTCAATTAGAACATTTGAATTATAGTATTGAGAAAATTATCAGAGGGGAGTGGAAAGCTTATTTTGGCCTAAAAAACAATTGCAAATCAACAAATATGGTGATGTGGGATAAAAAGAAATTCCTTTCTGAAACTCTCGCCACTCATGTTATCCTATATGGTTGTGAAGTTTGGGGTTGCAGCATCTCTATAGATTCCTGGAGAAATATCAAGCAAATTCATAAACGTTTTTGTCACGCATAACCTCAAAATTAAGAGCAATATGCCCTATCCTATTCTCCTTTTAGAAGCGGGTATTCCCCCCATTGAATGCATTGCTATGACTAGGTACCCGATGTACAAGAATAATATTAATAACAAGGAAGGCCAGAGAGTCCCTGAAATTGTTGTAAATTCTAGTCAAGGCCATCTTCGACTAAAGAGAGGATGGTATAAGGACGCCATGGCTTGGTTAAATAATTGGAGGATTGACAAAAATACCATTTTGCAAAATATCAACAACTTAAGAAATAATATTACATCTAAGTTCAAAGTGAGAATGTGGGATGAGAAAGATCTAGAGGGTAAAAAAATTAAGATATTACAACGAAGTCATTAATCCTAATCATGAAGATCAAAAGTAACTATTTGTCTTAACCAGTTCAAAGAAGAAAATTAATATAGCCAAGATAAGAACGATATCCCATGAACTTCATAGCGAAATAGGGCGTTGGACAATTCCTAAAACACCATGGGAGGAAAGGATTTGCAAGCTCTACGAGTCTATGAGCACTGAGGATGAATCTCACTTTCTTTTAGGGTGCCCCAAGTACACCCACATTCGATCGTAGTTTCCTAATATTTACTACAATTCTAATATCCATGATCTTCTAACTTGTCAAAACTATGGTGACCTAGGAACACTTCTCTCTCATATTTTTAATCATATGAGTCAAATTTTATAGAAATTTAAATAATTCCTTTCTCTTTTCTTAAGGTCCAATAAACCAAATGGGTTTCGGTGGACATTAATTGTCATCGTAATCATCACCATCCTCATCATCATCATAAATTTAATTAATATGTAAACAATATTACATCGATTGTTGATCAAAATGTTGTTGATTATATATATATNTTATGACACTTCAAAATACCTCGTAATTGGATACCATCACAATACTAGCTCGGCAAATACCCCAATATCCTAATGTTTTCCATTTACGGATACCTATCAATCTCATATTTAACATTCAAAATTAAATAGTTGAGAAGGAATAGACCGCAAAGGTCATTCCATTCCATACCTCCTGCACTTGATAAAGACCTTCTTTCAATTCTAATGCTTCCTTCGATAGTGAATCTTATTGAGTATTGTATTCCTGAAAACATGATTCATCTGGAGGTCTTAAAAGGATTTCTACAGAGGTTTCATGATGCAAGGCATGAATGTGGTCAGCAATATATTAATGCAATAAACAGAATGAAATGGACAAACACACACACAGCAACAAGGTGACAAGGATTGTGGCTTTTTGTTAAATTAAATAACCTCTTTACAAGAGATTATTTACAATGTAGAGCTAATACTTGTTGCAGTCAAAATTATCGTCGAGCGTTATCCACACTTAAACTTGACATATTTACAGGTTTGAGGGTATTCTCCGTCCTTAGCAAAACCACTCAGTCGCAACAATAACCACTACTAAAATTTCTAGCCCCTTCTCCTAGTCACGAACTGGTATTTATATAGACATTTTTTCGGGTTCAAAGTTCCATTCAAATATCCCTCTAGAAGCTTCACTTGTTTCCAGGAACATCTCATCTATATTAGATACTTCATAGTCCTTCCTTCGGCATATCCTTCCATTGGCCTTCTGCAACAATCGACATAACTGCTCTGCAACTATTCCACCTACTCCAACAACTCCACTTCTCGAGATCCTAGCTTCTTTGCCGACCATATTTTTATCTTCATCATCTCAACTCTCGAATGTATTTAACTTGTCATCGGCACAATATTTGGCATGGTCTTCCTCAGTTCGTTGTCTCCCTACAACTGGACTATGTATCTCTACTCGCAATTCACTCATTCTCTTACTTCATTGTCTATCCTCAATCACATCTAGTCAGTATCCTATGACTTCCATCTCACGTCAACTCCCTGCTTATGCCTCTGGAGGTTGTTAAGATCCTCTATATGACTTCAATCATTATATCTGTGATTGTTCATCTTGGGCCCAGATTCCCCTACATCAACCTCCTCAGGTTGAAAATAACTACGCTCGCGGTTTTGCACTTCTGTAAACTTCTCTTCTAAAATACACGTCGCATCTTCTAAACTTCTAACCTTCCATTGGACCAAATATTATTTATTCTTCTAAATTTTTTCCTCCGAACTTCTCACTTGTCAAGTACTTTTGCTACTTCTTCTATCAACTGGATTGGTATTTTCCCTTAACAGTTCACATTCATCGACACTTCTTCATTTTGGTATAGTTTAACCACATTGAAATTCGGAAATATATCCATTTCTTCTAGGATCTCCAACACACAAGTGTTGTCTAAAACCTTCTTCAGAATCATAGACAAACCAATGTTCGTCAACTTCAACTTGTCATACATTACTCATGGGAACCTTTCCTTATTTAGTTGCACATACATTGAATCACCCTCTACAAACAATTACAGTCGTCTCTTTTGATCATCCCTCAACTTGTATGTTTTGTTTGTCTTATCCATTTTTTGCCTCACCTTCTCATGCACTTCCTTCATATGATCAATAAACGATTCTACATCTACACTATTATATACTTCCATCGGTAACTACGCCAAGTTGGATACTTTGTGCGTACTTCTTCCTTTCACAATTTTAAATGGACTCATCCAAGACGACCTATTCATAGATTTGTCATACACAAATTCTATTTGTGCCAACACATTCTCCCACTGCTTTGGTAGATTAGTTCTTAGACACCTCAACAAGTTCCTTACTCTCTTGTTCACAACTTCAGTCTACCTATATGTGTGCAAATGGTATACAGAACTAAACTACAACTTCATTTCAAGATTCTTCCATAGTGTTCTCTCGAAATTACCCATGTACTTCATGTCTATATCCAATGTTATGTTGTTTGGTAACCCATGCATTCTCACGACCTCTTTGAAAAATAAAAGAAGAATGTTGGTGGCATCACTTGTCTTCCAACACGGAATGAAGTGTGCCATTTTTTAAAGCTTGTTGACTACCACAAATATGGAGTCACTACCTTGCTACATCTTTAGTAATCCTAACATGAAATCCATGTTGATATCCTCCCATGGGATGGTTTTTACTAGAAATGGTGCATGTAGTCCTATATTCTGACATCTCCCTTTGGAAAGCTAGCATACTCGGCATTATCGGATCCATTTCTTTACATCGGTCACTAAACCTGGATAGCAATACTTCTCCTCGACCATGGAATTGGTCTTTTCAATGCCAAAGTATCCTCCTAATCCTCGACTGTGCAATTCCCTAATCAAAATCTCCCTCACTGATCCTCCAAGGATACATAAATGATGACCTTTAGAAGGTATCTTTTTTGGATAAAATAATCAAAGTATGGATTTATGTTAACGCTTCATGGTTTATTTAGTGCCTTCCATGCCTCAGTAAAATGTTCATCAACTTCATAGTCAGCCTTTATTGACTCTAACCATGTTGACTAAATTGTAAACATCCTCATTAGTGCTAATCTTCGACTCAATGTGTCAGTGACTTTGTTGGTCTTGATGTACTTGTTCTTCGTCAAAAGGTGTAGCTCTACAAGAACTCTACCCACTTCATGTGTCTCTGGTTCAACTTTGTCTGAGTATTCAGGAACCTCAGAGACTAGTGGTCGGTGAATAAAATAAATTCCTTGGGTAGTAAGTAGTGCCTCTAGTTTTTCAATGTCTGTATAATTGCATCAAAATCCTAGTCATAAACCCAATATTTATTCTTAGTGTCATCCATCTTGTCACTAAAGAATGCAATTGGTACGCCTTTCTAGTTTATAACTGCTCCAATTTCTAACCCATTAGCGTCATAATCAACTTGTCAAAATCAGGGAGAGATAAGACTCATCTCTTTGTCACCTTATGCTTCACTTCTCAAAATATCATTGGGTGGCACATTTCCACTTGAACTCACCCTTCTACATGCACATCGTCAGTGGTGCACATATTTGACTAAAATATCTAATGAACTTTCGATAGAAATTTGAAATGCCATGAAAACTTCTCACTTTTGTGGCGCTCGTTGGCTCAAGCCACTCAAAATTACATTCACCTTTTCTGGGTCCATCTTCAAACATTGGATTGAGATTATGAATCCCAAGTATACCAATTCCTTCTACATGAAGGAACACTTATGCAGATACACCAACACCTTTTCTTGACTCAGCCTATGTCGCACTTCTCACAAATGAACCAAGTGTCCTTCCTTTTACCTACTAAATATCAAAATTTCATCAAGGTAAACAATGATTAACTTACCCATAAATAGATTCAATACTTCATTCATCATCCTCATGAACATACTTGGCACATTGGTTATCCCAAATGGAATAACCAGCCACTCATGCAGTCCTTCCTTCGTCTTGAAAGTTGTCTTCCACTCATCGCCTTCACCTATCTTGATCTGGTGATACCCACTCTTCAAGTTGATATTTGTGAAATATGTCACTCCACTCAAGTAGTCAATCAAGTCATCCATTCTTGTAAATGGAAACATGTACTTGATTATGATCATGTTGATAGCCCTTGAATTGGTGCACATCCTCCATTCTCCTCCTTTATTTGGTGTTAGTACAGCTGGTGCTACACACAAGCTTAGACTCTCTCTCAATTTAGCTCAACATTCTCAATCTGTGGCATGTTTTGTGGCTCCTTGTTTGATGGAATTGACCCTAGGATCAATTTGATCTGATATAATATACTCATTGTCGATGGAAATCTAGTCAACATCTCATCGACCATTATGCCCTTGAACATTGACAACACTTATATGAATTAAGTTGGGATCTCCTCCATCATCTTTTCAACACTTATACCTTTTGTAATAACAACAAAGAATCATTATTTCTTCTCTTTTTGCTTCAGGAACTCCTTGGTTGAAAACATCAACACTCTCCTTTCCCAAAAACATTTTCATTTCCATGGCTATTATGGTCTTCCACCAAGGGAATCAATCAAAATCTCTTTTCAATCTTATTGACTATGATGGTATTTTTGTGATTGCAATACACCATGTTTTAGTTGTATTTCCTTGGTCATCCCAATAATAGATGACAATAATCCATCGAAATTGCATCGTAAATCACGCTATTATATATCTCTTCAATCTTAAAGTTAATCAGTAATTGTCATGTCACCGTGACATGATGACCCTTGTGCAACCACAACACTCAATATGAATTTGGGTGTAGTTGGCACTAAAATCCAAACATGTTGATTACTTCTGTTGAGACCAAATTTTTTCATAGTACCTCCATTTATGATGGTTATATAATAAATGTATCAAATATTCACCTTTATCTTAAATATCAACTTTCTTTTTGTTGGTTCCTTCTCTTCACGTCGATCGGGTTGCAACAACGTCCATCGGGTCATCAACTTTCTATCTCCCTCTAACGCAGCCTCCACATTGTGCCTTTCTATGCGGTCAAACCAGCTCCATCGTTAGTCACCTGACTCATAGTATCCTATCGACTTACAATGTGCAATTTATTTGAGAACTCATATGCCTTATGTCATATCTCATGAAAATTATAGTATATGGATTTGGGTTGGTCTGCATGTCCTCCTTGGAAGTTTCCTCTATGACCATAGGTGCCTCAGCCTCTGGATTTCTCTCTTCCTTGTCAGTATATTGGTGCATAATTTTCAGCATTTCTCTCTTCTCATCATTCTTTGTGAATTTACTCCATCCATGGCCCACTGGTTTGTCCTCTTGCAGTCGCATACTTATGCCTTCTAGCAGTCAGATTCCCCTTGTCTGATGTAGTATTCCATGACAATTTCTCCTTATCTTTCAAGGAAAACTAATAAGCCTCTGCAATTGGTCTGAACCTCAATAGGCTCAACTCGTCTTGAGTGGCATACTTAATGTCATTCACATGTCCCACGACTACCTCTTCCCCCTCATCTATTTGTCCCGATGTGATAGATGGCGAATATAATTCTTAGGTGAATTTTTGCATTGTCAACTCCTTATATCTCAGTTTCTACAATTTACTGAACAAGGAGTTCATGTAGTCAGTAGGAATGAAATTGCCACCCATTATGTCCCAAGTATTCACCTACTCTTTTCCTTTTTTCACTCTTTCATCATGTACATTCTCCCACCCCAATGAGGCATGACCTTTCAACTTCAGACAAACAACATTTACCATTTTAGGGTATTATATCTACTCCATATCAAAATATTTCTCCATCTCTCTAAGCCATTCTACTAACTCTTCAGGGTTTAAGCTCCTTGAGTAGATTGACACTTCCATCTTAGACCTACTTTTTAGATCAAACAATACTTTCAGTAGTTTTTCTCCTGGGTATTCCTCTTCCTCGAGAAAATTTTCTTCTTCTTTGACCTCTTCATAACTATGGCCAAGGATGTTTACTCCCAAGCATAGTCTTTGGGATTTGTTCATTGCTACTAGCTCATTCTTCAGAACTATCATGGTCTAAATACATTCTTCGAACATATCACGATAAATGGTTACACCCATGCCTCCACACATACTTTGTCCTCTAACATGGATATGTATTCCTCTCTATGCCAACACCCCTTTCTTGAACAACCAAATAGCCACTCTTCAATTGCAACTAGGTTTGATGCATCCTCTGCAACTCTACCCAACCACAGCTAGAATTGATCCCCACATCCAATCACAGTTGGACTTCCTCATGTAGGTCAAATTCCCGCTTTGATACCAACTAACGCAAGGCACAACCTTGGTCAGCTGCAGATCATTGCACACAATGGAATGAAATGGAAAAAAACACGCACACAACACCAAGGTTCCAAGGAATATGGATTTCTATTAAATTAAATAATCTCTTTGCAAGAGTAAATCTGCAATGCAGGGTTAATACTCGTTGCAGTAAAAATTATCGTAGATCATTCTCCACACTTAACACTTGACATATTTAAAAGTGTGAGGGTATTCTTAATCCTCAGAACAACCACTCAGCCACAAGAATAACCACTGTTGGAATCGACAAGTCCTTCTCCTGGCCACAAAATGGTATTTATAGGAATTTTCTAGGTTCAAAGTTCCATTCAAACCTCTCTCTAGAATATTCACTTGCTTCCAAGAATAACTCATCTATATTAAATGCTTCATGTGCCTTCCTTTAGCATATCCTACCACCTAGCCTTCTGTAACAACCGCCATAATTGCTTTGTAATTGTTCCAACTACTCCAATGGCTCCACTTCGTAGGATCCTAGCTTCTTTGTCAACCATATTTGCGTCATCGTCATCTCAAATACTGACCTCCTTTAACTTATCATCGACACATTCTTTGACCTATTCTACATCATTTATTAGTTTCCCTATAACTAGACTCCATCGCTATACTCATGATTCAATGATTCTCCTTCCTCATCATCTATCCTCAACCACAACTAATCACCATCCCTCAACTTCCCTCTCACATCGACTCCTTACTTGTTACTCTAGAGGTCATCAAATATCCTCTAGATGACTTCAGTCATTCTATCTACAATCGTTCGTCTTGGACCCATATTCCCTTTCATCGTTGCACTCTCATTTTCCACACTTCCAATACTAACAAATTCTAACTTGACTTGTTTTTCATCCAATCAACAACTTCCTTTGAATCCCACACCACCAAAAAATGTCTAATACCATTCTCGTAAGTTAAATGTAGGAGTTTCCATTGAGCAAGAATATATTCTCTAATATAATATCCTTTTCCTGGTCCAATATTCAAAAGTAAGTAATGATTATCACTAAACATCATTAACCCTCCTGTATTGCATCAACTATCCAACCCTTGACTAGCCCCATCAAAATAACCAATTAGATAGGACTATAAAAAACATGGTGCTTGTGTTGATCTAGAATTTTTCTTTACCACTGCTTCCTTTAACTTCACAAAATCCCCCTACATAGCTTTATACACATTACTTACACTCTTATGCATTCCATAAAAAAGGACCATGTTCCTATGCTTTCACAACTTCCAACAATATTAACCTAGTAGCTCCTTAAAGGGGCCATTAGCATGATACTTCAGCCATTTTCTCTAGCATAGTTCATAGAGTCCACGTGACCTATGCCTGGAAAATATCAGGGCTTCCTTGAATTTGTTCCAAACTTGGTTTGAAAAATCACAATGCACAAAAGTATGACTCATAGTCTCAGCATTATTCAAACAGAAAATACAAACATTGGGTCCCTGCCCACCTATTTTCAAATAGTTGTCCTAGGTGAGATTCTTATTGCCAAGGAAAGCCATATAAAAATATTTTACTTAAGAGAGAAAACCCATTCCCATATTAGAGGGGACCACCAACTTAATTCATGAGAAGCAGTGGTAGCAATGAGTGAAAAGTAGGAAATTTTCATTGAAACCTTCCTAGTTTCAACATTCCAGCTCCATACTCATCCTCATATAAAATGAAATTTCCACTATGGGCCAATCATTTTGTGAAGAAATTCCATTATTCGTTTATATTACCCCAAATATCAAGATCTAAACCTAACATCCATCTAAGCCCCTAACCCACTTTTGTTAGATATTTCAATCTGAGGCTTATTAAGTAATCAATTAAGGGATATGAAAGTTTGTAAGAAACCAAACTGTCAACCATAAGGTATTTTCCCAAAAGATTGTTTCTTCCATTCCCTACTCTACATACTTAACAGTGAGCCACTATAAGGAAAGTCGTAATTAAGCCACTCCAAAAATTTGAGACATTAGAAGTTTTCTTTGGTCCCTACTGGATCCAATCCTCCACAAAGAGCTTCTTTAAATACACGTATTTGACTACCATACTACAAATAGCTAGTCCAAACACACCCCTATAAAGGCTCTTGGAAGCAAGAGTAGAGCTAAAAGTGAAAATATTATTTAACCCCCGCCCTCTTGTTGCTTTAGATCAAGCAATAGACTCCCAATTAACCAGATGGATACCTCCTCTAACCTTCTTACCTTCCCATAGAAACTTGAATAATAATTTCATTATTGTTTCCAAGATATATATTTAGGAAGCTTTTCCATTGTGAGCCAGAAAACCAAAATGCATTCAAGGACATATTTAACAAGGATAATCCTAAATCCCAAGGAGATCCATCTATGGAACTAGTGATTAATTCTTTTCTCCACGTTTTTTATAATCCACAGCTAATCTCCCTTCGTGTAGTCATTTGGCTTGAGGTAATAACCAATATATTTTAATCCTACTTCCAATTGCTCCATCTTGATCTAAAAATACTACTAAATCTGTGAACTAATATGAACATTCATCCTATTCTACAACATCCATGATCTATGCAGATTGATTTCCATATTGGAGGTTTCACAAAATACATTGAGAATAGCATGATTTCCAACTTCGTAATAATAGCTGTTAATTTATAGACATTTATTGAATTCATAGCTTCATGTGGAATACACACATCAACTAAAATTTGTTTTAGTATTTAGAAACCCAAATTGCTCCATCAAGATATGATATGATAAATATAATTTTAGTTATTAGCAAGAATTTTTGCTATAATGTTATAAACCAAATTGCAAATAGAGATCATTCTGAATTCATTAAAGGAATCAGGGTTTGACTTATTAGGAATAAGGGCAATAAAGGTTGCATTTAGATCACCTGAAACCTTCCCTATACAGCTTGATTCTTCCACTGCTTCTAAAATATCAAATCCCACCAAAAAATAGAACTCCAGAAAAAACTCTGCAGGTGATCAATTAAGTCTGGGATTCCTATCCTTTACAAACTTGTTAAGGATAGTCTTTGTCTCCTCTAGAGAGATGGGCTCAAATAGCTTCCTACCTTCTTTATCGCTAAATAATTTTGAGTACAACTATAATAAGTACAGGTAATGAGAAATATTATTCACCTTTGGATAACTTAATAGATATTCAAAATGTGTAAAACCCTCCTTCTCTAAATCTTGCTAAGAGGAAATCTTAGCACCAAAGGCATCCATTAATTCCTGGATGGAATTTATTTTTTTTCATTGTTCCAAAATTTTATGGGAAAATTTGGAGTTGCAATCACCCTAACTGATCCAAAGAGCTCTTCTCTTTATTCTCCACTTCTCCTCTTATCTCTTTAAAAAAACTTAGTTTGTGAGCCTCCAGAATCCCTAGTACCCTCTTATATGTAGATGTAATCCATGTACTATTATTCAAAATCATACTCGTAACTTCCATCTCCACTTCCAGGAGATTATGCTTAAGGGACTTCTTCTTATTAATTTCCCATTCTATAACAACATTTTTTACTTCTTTTAGCATCTCCACAATGTGTGTCATTGGGGAAACATTAGAAAATTCCTCTAAATTTCTCCATACATATCACTCTATGTGCTTAGGTCCTTCATCACCCAACAAAGACTCTTAAATGGATAACACATTCTTTCATACGACAATTCCACCTGAAATATGAGAGGAAGATGGTTTGAAATAAAGGTTGGCTCTACCCAGGAGAGAAAATGATTCAATTGTTTGAGCATAGTTTCATAAACTAGAAACTGATCTAGTATATTTGCAACCTCAACATCGTCCTGCCTTCTATTCCTCCACATTGGAATACATGAAAGAAGATCCACATCCACATGACCCACCCCACCTCATCAAAATGTTAAGAGAAAAAATAAGTGAGGGTGTTCACTCTAGTGCATTTACCCCAAATCTCCCACATGATAAGGGTAAGATTCAAGTCTCCTGCAATGATTAGAGTAGGGACCACAAAAAATGAGAATTATTATATGATTCTTGCAATATTTGACTAATCCTTCAATAAGTTTCCATGCACACATAATGAAAGCTATCAAGTTCACCACTCTCTGGTTCCAATATGTCAACAAAATACTTGAAAATCCAACAACATCAACAATACAAAATTCCCAACCAGTCAAAATAGAAGAAAAATAGCCCTAACCTTCTCTTAAGGGATCATGGTCTCTTGTAGAAGAACTATATCAAGTCGAGGAGTATAGAACATTCTTCGAAGGGAAATTTTCTTCGAGGGACCCCCAACCCCTTTAATATTTAATGAGAGAACAATCATTAAGGAACAAGGTACATGATACATCTTTCTCTAAGTGCTCAAAAACAATGAGTAAAACTACCAATAAGAAAATCATTTGATTGTACTTTGTCAGAAGTAACCATCCTTCTTCCTCAAGGGTTGCTTCTTCATCTTCTTGAAAGAGGTAATACCTACCTCTACAATGCATAAGGTTACGACTTTAGGTTTATATTTTTTGTGAGATCCATTATAATCAGATAGATTTGTCTTTGGAGCTACCATCAAACCAAGGGTGTTCAAAGGAGAAATAATAAGGATGGTCTTCTTAGAGAAAGACAATACCTCCTCAATCTATTTGATCTTCAACACAGATGTCCTAGAAGGGAAATCCAAAGAACCATCGAAAGGGAAATCAGAAGATAACCTACCAAAAATATTCCTCGATTGTACTGAGGTTCCCTATTTTGAGAGTGCCTCTGTCTCTAAGAGGTCCAAAACAACATCTTGATTGCCCCTAAGACCAATAGAAATGCCAAGGTTAGGAGGAAAGGAACCTTGAATAGCTGAGGGACTCTTAGGTGTTGAGGGGCTCTTAGGTCCAGATGAAGGGAGATAAGGATTAATCCCTTGATTTTTTAAACCAGAGAATTTAGAATACACCAACAGCTTGAAGTGGGGATAACACAAGAATGCTTCACACCTGATAAACCCATCCAAGGAGGGGATGGAGGAGGAAAAGGAAGGCTCCTCGGCATGCTCCTACAAGGAGTTCTGGGATAAAGTAGTCCTTCAAAATATTTAATAGGAACAAATGGATTAGACGACCCTAACCCCAAGTCACCAATTCCAACAGTTTCCATACAAGGAACAGGAACAATGGATACCTCAATAGAAAGGGGCGTCAAACCAACCTAAGCTCCACCAAACCTAGAAACCCCAGCTCCATCCAAACACTAGTCAAACTCATACTTTATAAGTGAAAATGAAATATGAGGGTGGTCAAGGATAGACTTACCTTAAGGCATGACACCAATATTTTGAGATTCCCCCTTCATCTTGGGCCCAACTTCATTTGAAGGAGGAACTTCATAATACATCCCCAAACCCACCAAACTCTCACTGATGTGATAAAAAATTAGGACAAATCTCTCTAGTGAGGGACTCATAGAAATGATGAAATATCTTCTAGTTGCTATAATTATTGCCAACTCCTCTGCCATATTAAACACTAGAATCGTGAAAAGGCTTCTTAATTGTCAAATTGAACTAGTCACATTTCATTGTAATAGGAAAAGAATAGAGAACCTTATTTGGTATTTTGAAGGCAATCCATCACTCTACACACATTACACCTAAATGGTGTCTTCCAATAATCCAAGGTTTGTGTCGATTTCCTCTTGCGACAAATGAAATCCACTTTTGCAACCAACCCCTTATAAATACCAACCTCAACGAGGAAGTCGGCCATGAACTTATCCAATATTTTCTCATATTCAACACCATAAAACAAGAATATCTCAAGTCGATTTACCAACTCTTGAAACGCCTCCAAGGACCACGGCTCAAAAGGAAACCTTGATAAAAGGACCCAAAGATGTTGGATAAAAATTTTCTCAATCCACAGAGCAAAGGAGATGTGTCAAGGCTTTAGCACAAGGCTTGGGTCTCCCCAACGCCAGCATCTTTCCATGATAAACTTCCTATCCACCTATTACACAAACTAAAAGGTTATATATCCCTTGACCATAACAAACGTTTTGGGGGGATACTTTCCACAATTGATCCACCCAAGTTATGAGCTCAAAATGATGGTATCCCTTGCTTTGAAAATTTCCAACCAAATACATTTGCAACAAGGTAGTCACCAATCAAATCCTAAATCATGACCAAGGACCCTCTCCACCCTAGTGTTCCTCACCTTAATGGCCTTGTGGGTCCTTCTAACTCTTTCCCTAATGCCAAACAGCTTAACCTTATCTCCAACATCTTTCCCAACATCCTTCATTCCTATATTACCAAATGTTCCA
Organism: Pseudotsuga menziesii; assembly: GCA_001517045.1. Taxonomy (NCBI): domain Eukaryota; kingdom Viridiplantae; phylum Streptophyta; class Pinopsida; order Pinales; family Pinaceae; genus Pseudotsuga; species Pseudotsuga menziesii. Next base: position 415,798 of record LPNX010695404.1, read on the forward strand.
TCAACAAACCCTTCCTCCTCTCCAGAATTGGCTACACAAGCATAACTAACCATTAGAACCTTCTCGTTTGGTTCCATATGGACTAGTGACCCTCTCACGCTAACATTTCCTCGAGATGGAAATGCATTCATGAGAAAAGACTGCTTGCGGGATGGGGGGGCCCTCATGAGAACGAACAAGCTTGGGGAGCCCACTAGGCCCCTCATAATGAGTACCATTGTCATGAAAAATCCCAGAACCAAATCGAGAGGAAAACTTACCAAGATCCAAAAGTACCTAACCAACCAGTAGACTCTAGGAAGGATTCTCCAAGACATAAATTAATCGCATCAAAGCCCCCCTCTCTCTGCGGGACGCCTAGGTATTAGAAACTTTACTACATTATACAATTTTTAGTACTCTTTATCTAAACATTAAATACATGGAGAGTTATAAAGGTCATCCATCTCTGAAATCAATGTCAACCTCCATGGATTCCAAGTCAACCAAACTAGCCCCAAAGAAAGAGGTCATGCTATTGGACTAACCCTTGAGTAAAACACCAAACAAACAAAAAATCCTGAGGCTCCCATCCATGGCCAATGCATGAGAGTTTGTTCTTTAAAATCAAACAATAATTCCACTTGACATTGAAGAAGAAACATTAATTCAATACACATCACACTAATCAAATTTACTATCTATAAACCAATGTACATTAAAATTTAATTTAGCAACATTTGTATAGTAAAAAACGTTAGAACCCGGATGCAGTTTCCTGCATGTCCCATCGACAACGCATAGTGCCTCGATCTGGGAGTTGGCTGCATAGCACCACACATACCTAAGCCTTTAAGTTCCTCACCCAGTCCTTCTGAACTTCAATGCGGGTGGATGAGGACGTTGCCTCCATATTTGGGGGATCCATGAACTAGTACCATCACTATTAATTCTGGTCTAATCTTGGATGATATAGATCATGTGGCCATTGGGATTCTATAGCAGGACTGATTAAGGTTGTGAGATATGGACATAGGAGGGATTATTCGATGGCTCTCTGTTTTGGTATATGCTATCTATCTCTGGTTTTCCTCGGCTCCGCTCTGTTAGTTCTTTCTGCATCATAGAGAAATGCATTTGCCTTCGGCTCTGCCAGAGTGTTTTTCCCCTCAACTACCTAATCTAGCTCTGTTTTTTTATATGTCGAGGCAAAGAAGAACCTTTCACACAGGAATCTGTGGTTGGGGGAAAATCCATCACAGGTTAAGTTTGATGGTGGAGGAGGGGCATGAGGTCGAAATATCCATGTCGGTCCGTCCCTTGATCGAGGATTGGGAGGCTTGACTGGTTAATGAACATATTTCCACTGACAGGGGTGGCGAGAAATTCAACCATTATTGGTTAATAAATAATATGATGGACACTCTTATGGAGGATATGCAGGGAAATTAGTGTTAGATTTTTATCATTTAATCAATATAATCTAGGATCTTATCTGAGAGAATAACATGCACAACAATAATCACAAGAGACAATAGACACAAATAGTTTTCCTTGGGGAAACCATAAAGGAGAAAACCCCGCAACTTACTCAGAGATAGAATGAGCACCAGTAGCAAAATTAAAACCAAAAAACACAAAGATGATCTCTGACAATTGTTCTCTCTCTCACTTGTGCCAGCTCCTCTTCTCTCACTCATGCGCTACAGTTGAGTGAGTGTGTGTTTCAAATAGAGAGTCTCACTCTCTATTTATACTAGTTTTCCACTTGACAATTACTCACTAGGGCTGACTTCCGTAGGAGAGTCTAATAACCCTAGTACCCCTCAAATGTGAGGACTATTACCCTGACTTACAATGGAGGGTTAACCTCTATGACTTTACATGACTTTATTATATTAATGATTCTCTCCATAGGAGCATCGGGGTACAATTAAATACAATATAAGATATATAAGTGAATACATTCTAAAGTTACAAATACATCAACACTCCCTCTTAACTAGGAAGGTATTCTCTTGACACAGTTCATCAACACAAGTCTTGATCATTGGATCATCATCAAAGCTGGATCATCATCAAAGTTGGATCATCATCAAAGCTAGATCATCATCAAAGTTGGATCATCATCAAAGCTAGATCATCATCAAAGTTGGATCATCATCAAAGATGGATCATCATCATCACTGGATCATCACTAGATCATCATCATCATCATCATTGCTCCCACTATCTTGAGCAAATGGTGTTATCCCTCAATTCTACTTGTCATAGGAATTTCTACAGAGCCAACCCTTTTTCATGTTGGATGTAGGCCTAGCCTCCATGTAGGTATTCATCAACAGATCTAGCCCTTTTTCATGTTGGATGCAGTACCTTTCCTCTGCAAGTATTTCCACTACAGAGCCAGCCCTTTTTCATGTTGGATGCAGTACCTTGCCTCTGCAAGGATTTCCACTGTAGTGTCGTCCCTTTTTCATGTTGGATGTAGTACCTTGCCTCTATAAGTATTTCCACTATAGAGCCAGCCCTTTTTCATGTTGGATGTAGTACCTTGCCTCTGCAAGGATTTCCTCTACAGAGCCAACCCTTTTTCATGCTGGATGTAGTACCTTACCTCTGCAAGGATTTCCACTACAAAGCCATCCCTTTTTCATGTTGGACGCAATACCTTGCCTCTGCAAGGATTTCCACTACAGAGCTAGCCCTTTTTCATGTTGGGTGTAGTACCTTGCCTCTGCAAGGATTTCCACTACAGAGCCAACCCTTTTTCATGTTGGATGCAGTACCTTGCCTCTACAAGGATTTCCACTACAGAGCCATCCCTTTCTCATGCTAGATGTAGTACCTTTCCTATGCAAGGATTTCCACTCCATAGCCAACCCTTTTTCATGTTGGATGCAGTACCTTTCCTCTGCAAGGATTTCCACTACAGAGCCAACCCTTTTTCATGTTGGATGCAGTACCTTTCCTTTGCAAGGATTTCCACTACAGGGCCAACCCTTTTTCATGCTAGGTGTAGTACCTTTCCTCTGTAAGGATTTCCACTACAGAGCCATACCTTTTCAATGTTGGTTGTAGGTCTCAGCACTTATATCTGACAATGGGAGTCCCAGCCTGCCACCATGTCAAAAAGGCCCAATGCTTACATATGACCATGGGAGGCCTAGCCTGCCACCATGTTAGAAAGGATCAGCACTTACATCCAACCACTGGAGGCCTAGCCTGCCACCATGTCGGAAAGGCCTAGCGCTGACATCTGACCATGGGAGGCCCAGCCTGCCACCATGTCAGAAAGGCTCAGTACTTAGATTCGAACATGGGAGGCCCAACCTACCACCATGTCAAAAAGGCCCTACACTTACATCCAACCATGGTATGAACCAATCCTACCACCATGTCAGAAAGGCTATCGAACTCATCACTTTTCCTTGGAAGGAACCTCGATCTGGAGAAAACCAAGATTCTCCCTGAAGTACTCAAAATTCACTCTGGCCATTTCTAGCATAGAATCACATCAGGGCTGATTACATCCAAGGATAACCTGTGAGCTTCACTAGGACTGATTACATCCAAGGACAACCTACAGGATCGTTTACGTCTGAGCAACCTAAGGGCTTCACCAGTATTTTATGCTCAGACGACCTATCTCACCGACTATGCTAGAACTCCCTCTTACGAGAGATCTCGATTTGGATCACATACTGGAGCTTCACTGCTCCTCTCTGCATTATACAAAAATGCAAGTCAGAACAATCAAATCAAATAGTAGTATTCAAACTAAATATACTACCTCCCAAATAGTCGAGCAAGTGGAAAAATATTTTTCCTCGACTGTTCTTAACGCCATGCCGAACGCCTTCCTGCTAAACCAAGAGATCACACCTGATCTCATACTAAATTAGAACCCTAAAGTGCTCTTCCTATCAATGGCACTTCCTTCCCAATTCCAATCTACATAACCCTCCAAGTTAATCTTCTGATTCGCTTCATACTTGAGCCCATAATCAACTGTACCCTTCAGTTACCTTAGAACATGCTTTGCAGCAATCAGTCAGGAACTGGATCAATGTGTTCATAGTAAAGGAAATATCTGGTCTTTTATTCGTTAGTTACATCAATGACCCAATCATCTGACGATACATCGTGGCATCAATTGTCTCTGATGAAGCATCACTCAATAGCTTCAGGTTCGATGCCACAGGTGTGGCCATGGCCTTGCAGTCCATCATCCCAAACCTTTTCAGGATCTCTACTACATACTCCCTTTGTCCAAGGAAGATTCCATCTACACTCTACCACACCTCCATGCCTAGAAATTATTGTATCATACCCAATTCCTTTATCTCGAACTCGAAAGCAAGTCTCCTTCTTGCATCTCTAATGAGATCCTCTTTTCCTGTCAGGAACAAGTCATATAGGAGGAGCATCACTGGTCGTCCACATTCAACCTTGAAGTAAAGGTTGGAATCCAATTTACTCTCAGTAAATCCTAGAGCCATCAGTAAGTTGTCCATCCTGACGTACCATGTTGAACCTCAGGATCTTCTGCAGTCACTCCCTCTAAAGTGGAGCATCATTATCCCTCTTCCTTTTGTACTCTATGTATTGAAACATTATGTACTTGAGTGACAAGTATCTTCCTCTGCTACTAATATTCTATGTATCCATCTAGGGTCACTCGATACCAAGATCCTCTATATTGAACCTTTTCAAAAGTTCTTCTCACACCCATCTGTGAGGTTTTCATCCTCTATAGGCTTTCATCTTCAACCTTGTAGGAAAGGTTAAAATATTCATTACTCTAGGTGATCTCCAAGCTCCTCATTTATGTGTCATCCCATGGGTGCCTTCTGAGCTCGTATAAGGCCTTCTTTAATTTGCACACATGAGTATGCCTGTCATGTGTCTTAACTTCCAGTGACTACAAATGTCTCTTCGTATTCTATGCCTTCTTTCTGTGAGAAGCCTTGTGCTACGAATCTTTCCTTGTATCCCACGATGTTGCCATCTACTGCATGTTGGATCTTATAGGTCCATATGGAAGATACTACTGAATTCCCTTCAGGTCTTCAACGTCGCATTCCAGTCATCATTCTTCTTGAACTATCGTCACTTGTTTTTCAAAACAAGTCTCATCCATATTTTCTTGTAGGTGATTGTACGCGATCTTTCCTACAAGTCAAATGCATTAGTTGTATGGTTAGAAACATTTCATAAGTCATATTCATCATGGAAAATTCTTATGCATAAAGATATAATCATGCAACTATTTTACCAACACAACATTCATCTATATCTCATGGAAACTTTCTAGATGCATTCCATCTCGACCATGACATCATTGAGATTGTGCGCTTGTTATCAGCCAAAATGGCACTTCTCCGTCTGAGTGTTGACATTCATCATGGAGGTACACAAAATTACAATTTTGGATTGAAGTGGCCAAAACACTATATATGTGCATGACCTTTGATGCATTATCTTTAGACCAGCCTTATATATTTGTATTCTGAGTTTTGGTATGCATACGCAACTATGTGCATTGCAACTCGTGTGTCATATGCTATTGTTTTCATTACAACCTGCGTATACCTTGCATATGCGAGTTCCCTTTGAACAACACGTGTGTCATACGCAAGTTGCTTATATTAATACCCACGTATACCTTAATTCGACATTAAAAAATATAAATCGAGACTAGATGAGATTAGTTTGGCCCTAATCCATAACTATCCCAACTGTCTCAACCATCCCAACCTTCAAAACCACTCTATTTCCCAAAGTATAAATAGGGGCCTTGGGGTGAGGCTAATCAATCAATTTTTGGAGAAAAATGTTATGCTGGTGGTATATATTCAGAGTCTTGGAGTAGTAGAACTCATAGTCCTCGGTTGCAAAGGAGTCCTTGTGTCAGGAGCTGGGTTGTATTCTTACCTATTCACCTTTTGTTAATAAAGAGAATTCTTCTTCCAATTTTGTATTGTGCTTATCTCATGTATGTTGGTTTAATGAATGTGTTCAATGATGTTATTAATATGCTTTTCATCTAACCTTTTATTTATATATGTATGAGATATTTCTTGAAGTATTGGCTCTTTGCAGGTGAAGAGAAGCATCCCTGGAAGCTTTGGAGAGGATTGGAGCAAGAGAAAACAAAGCTTGGATCAACCGTCATAAACTGGGTAAGCCAAGATTTCTTCCTATTCTCATTCCAGTTTCTATAAAATTTGATTGTCTACAAGTATAGTAGTAAGTTGGTAACCCCAGACCCTAGGTTACAAGGGTGAAATGTCCTGAACAATAGAACTGGGGACTCTGCTGGGGAGCCTAGCCTGCTGTGGGTTTATCATGTAGGTTCTTTACCAGTCTTTGCTCTGTTTTTTATTCTGAGTGTGGTCTTTTTATATTGCTTTTAATTCATAGTGTAGTGTGCCCAGAAGCCTTTATTTTTTTTTCTATTTTGAAAATTTGTTTGGTTGTATACGCAGGTTGTTGTTATACACAGTTGCGTATAACAACTTGTATACACGGGTTGTTCTATAAGATATTCACATATGGTATGTATATTTCCTTCATACATAGTCACACATATCATGTAGCAGCATAATTTTTTAGTAGGGTTTTCTTGTCCCTATCCTATTTGATTTTTGCTTACTTGGGGGTCTTCTGATTCTGGCATGACTCTGTGAGTCTAAAAGTATTATGTGTCACACCTTGTGCTTTTTTTCAAGCCTTTGATATTTCTTGGTTTTATTTTACTCTCATCTCGTAATTTGAAGTTGGTCCTCCTGCTTGGTTGATGAGTTCAGTGCTTTGTGTCTAAGTCAGTGATCAGGGCTTTGGATACTTCATATTTTTGTACTGCTTTTTGTAGTGTCAAGGTGGCATTTGTCCTTTTGTGAGTCTAGTGGATTTTTTGGGTTCAATAGTCTCTACAAGTCGGTTTTTCAAGTCTTCTTCATGTTTGGTTGAAGTTGGTTATTTTGGATCCTTTATACTTCATTTTACTTATTATATGCTCTGATAATTCAAACTTGCTCAAAAAATTTGCATTGTAGTTTTTGAATAATTTGAAAAAGTGAAGAAAAACATCTTATATTTTTGCATTTAGTTGCACTTAGTCGTTTTCTTTTCAATATTTTTTCAAATAAAATTTCAAAAATTATAAAAAGAAGTCTTAGTTTTCTAGCACTTAGTTTCAATTTCATTAGCTTACATTTGCAAAAAAGAAAAGAATTTTGCTTTAAGCAGTTGCAATTTGATTTGAAATTTGCTTTATACATCATTTTACTTTTTCTTATCGAGTCTATAACATCATAGTCTTTCATGTCATTTACCTTCTGACTAAGAGTGGCCCTTAAAATGAACGATATAATTTAAAAATTATTAGTAAGTTTTATTTTATAGGCTCATACACCAACTAGATTAGGCTAAACTTGTGGAATAGGAGTTCAACTCTCCACAAGTGTTTAAATTCAGACGTAGTTGGCCAATCGTTAAGTAAACCCTCTTCTATGTTGATTGTATCTGGGAAGCTCCTCTCGAATGGGAGTTAAGCACGAGGCCACATGGAGGCTTGGACTGAGGAGATAACCTTCTGATTCCTTGTCAAAGCATAGACCAATTTTTTTGCGCATCTAGGGATTCTGTCTTAGACAGGGTTTCGGGCTTTGCTACCCTGCCCATGCATACGAACTAGGCTTGCGACCATCCCCCTAGACTGTTAGTATAGTTGCGGTAGTAGTCTCTTTTGACATCTAGGGTTTATACAAAGGTACATCGAAAGGCTATTTCTGGTTGACCTTAGACAGGCTTGGAAGGTAACCCTTGTGGAAAGTGTGGGAGGGCGATGGGTGATTCCTCCACTTGTGCCTAAGAACATATTCAAGGACGCCAAGTAATTGTCTCTCAGCTTTCTTCTGGAAAGCATATCTTATACCCCTTGTGTTTGTTGTGGCTTTAGGAAATTTTGTAGTGATTGCTTTGTGGTTTGTTTGTGTTTAGCCGACCTTAGGGTGTGAAGAGTCAAATTTTCAATCGCGGAGGACCAACCTCTCAAAAGGTCAATAAGGTTTCAAAACCTTCCTCCGCTTACTACAGTGGAGCCTCCACCGCCCCCTCAAAGGCAAAGGTTAGACACAAACGGTTCTTTTGAACCGGTGGGAATTAGTGAAGTTTTGGGTGAACCAGTACTTCGGACAAACCAGGTTGATACAACCACAGTAGAGATAGAAGACTTGCAAGCTGACGAGTTTGCAAGAAATTTTAATTCACCTCTTACTGACCTAAACGATCATGTGATCGTCCAGGTTCGTCCTTTCAATTCACCTGTGATTGGTGTTCCTGTGGGCATACTCATGGCTAGTGCAAGAGAAAGTCCATCTACCCCCATCCCAGTTGTTCTGGCTGAAGGAGTGTCTCCTCCCATTGTTGGTACTCCTAGAACAAACATACACGCTACTCCCTTAACTCCAGCTAGTCGGGTGGTTCAACCACCGGCTTCCACAAATGTAGCAGGCTCTTCTAGCAGGGTGGTCATTGGGATACCTAGTGTACCTTCTGATTCACCTTCTTTTGCACACACTACTCAGAGTGGTCCTGTTGGATCCTCTTCATTTGTCAAGGGTTTTCCTTGGAATGGGGGACATATTCCCCCATCCACTCCATATGTAGGCTCCACACCTACATATGCTGGGGTGCAGTTTGCAAACACTAACTCTTATGGTCAAGGTTTTCAAACGTCATTTTTGGCTCCTTTCATGAGCTCTCATTTCTCGCTTTTTAGCAGAAGGATACTTGCTCCTATTTTCTAAACTCTAGTTTCAACTAGAGCAGCTTGAAATACATACACTGCACCACATATGAACAATCCACTAGCTTATGGGATGAATCCTTCTCAAATTATCCTGACTACTTCCCAACTGACGGCTGGGAGCAACCCCGCTTTTACATTTGGGAATTTGGGGGCAGGTCCTTCTACTTCCAGGCACGTACTTTTTAGGCTCCAGTTAGGCCCAAACTTCCTTTCCTAGAAAGTTTAAACTTTCCACACTTGTCCAAGTTAATGAATGACCTGGTGAAACACGATACCACCTTGACGCCTGTCCCTACCAAGTTACCCTCGGATATCCAAAAATTTGAAGACAAAGTTGGTGAAGACCCAGGGGCTCATGTCACCACCTTTCACTTATGGTGCTCTTCCAACTCACTGAACGATGACACCGTTCGGTTGAGATTGTTCCAAATAACTCTGACTAGTGCCGCAGCAAAGTGGTACATTGAACTGCCCTCTACTATGTTTGATATTTTTTGGGACTTATCTAATGTGTTCCTTAACCATTTCCAACTTCCTGTTTGGTATGATGTTGGCACAGACTTATTGTCCACCTTTCGGTAGGACAAAGCCACTTATATTTCGGATCACATCCAAGAGTGGCGAAGACGGAAAGGGCTCCTTAAGGCCACTATCCCTCCCAATTTTTTGTTAGAATGGTTCCTTAAGTCCTTATTGTCGTATATATCTAAGGATGTATCCAATTCGGGAGTAACTAATGAGGAAGAGTCTATCCTCAGGGCCCAACATTTAGATTTGATATATTCTCAGCTTGGGATTCTATATGAAATCATCCCTAATGCACCGAGGCAGACACATAGTGTTGAGAAACCTAAGCCTGGACCCCATGCCAATGGTGTGGTTGGTTCAGTTAAATCTCCCACTATAGAATCTTTGGTGAAACAACTCCATGATTTGTCCGTTAAATAGTCTACAGCAGAGGCAACAAAGGCTTCCCCCTCATCCCAAAATGCAAATGTTTTTGCTCAATCCTCCCAAAATGGAAATCAGCAACCCGATGGGAAAAAGAAAAAGGGGAAGAAAGGTGAGGGTAACCAAAACAAGCCAAAACCCACAAATAATGTTGATGGGGGGGGGAGAGGAAAGGAAGGTGAAATTTCCTTGTAAGTTGTGCCATGAAGATCACCTGACCCATCAATGCCCTCTTATGGATCAAGCTCAGAAGCTGCTAAAAAATCAACAACCGGAAGTTCTAAAGGATGCTTTTCCCCAAGGACAAAATGCAGCTTCAGCTTCTAATGTTGTAGGGGGAATTGCTAATGCCCCTAACCAAAATTATATCAACATGGTTCGATCCTAGACTTTGCTCCAGACTAGAAATAAGAACTATGAGACAGAGGCTCCAGATTAGGGTAATTCTATAGGTGAAACTTCAAACCCTCTCACAATTGAAAAACCTGTTGAAACTATGCCTAAGATAGCAAAAGGTGTCTTCAAGAAGGAATTGAGCAATCCTAATGCTAGGGATGAATCTAATTACTCTGTATTTGAAGATTTACCCCAAACCCCTTGTGCGATGTCAGCTTTGGAGGTGTTACAGAGCTATCCTGCCCAACGAGATGCACTCTTAGTAGCCTTAGGTAGTATGGATTCATCGAGCCTCATGGCGAAGTTTAATTTGTCTGATGTCAAAATTCACCTGCTGTACCATGTGGCCTTGTCGATAGATGTCATCCATGGCAGAAAGACCATCGGAAGGTCAGTTGTCGAAGAGGGTGCTTCCACATGTGTCATTTCCTTGTCTTGCTGGAAGGCTCTTGGATCCCTAGAGTTAGTTCCATCGAATACCCTAATTACTGCTTTCAACGGAAGGTCATTTTTTCCACATGGTATCCTACCAGCTTTTGAGATAAAGTTGGCAGGGAAGGCAGAGTTCTGTTGAAGTAGAGGTAATAGATGCGTCGTTGGATTATAACTTGCTCTTGGGGAGAAGTTGGACTTATGCCATGTCTTCTATTGCATCAGTCGTTCTTGGGGTAGTAGTGTTTCCACACAAAGGGAAGTTGGTTATAGTAGACCAACTCAGTTTCACTCGGAAAGGTCGCATGGAAACTAGAAATTCCATCGTTCCATTGGTTGATCAGGTCAAACCTACTTCAAAGAGCTTAGGAGCTGGAATGTATTCATCATTAATGGGTGCATTCGATATCCCAGCCACGATTAACTACTTAGGTTCTACTAGTGTAGGGAATTCTATTGCAACGGTTGGTGATAGAACATATCCTTGGGTTATTCCTTCCCATTATGAACCTGAAGTGCCATTATCGACAGTGGAAGTAGTCTATCAAGCTATCATTAGTACCACCATTGATCTTGTTTCGATCCCTCCTACAGTCTCAGAGGATCCGAAAGAATCCTAACAGCCTGCTTGGGAAGATACCTCTTTGTATATTGATGACTGCTTAGACATGGTTTTTCCTTCAGACGAAGCCATTTTGGAAGCCATGAGCGGGCGAGATAAGATCTGTGAAGATCTTCATCATAGATCCTACTTCCTCCTAGATTGAAAATCAAGAGTTTCATGTGATACTGGCAGGTGGTGTTGATATACCAATCAATCCCTTACCAAGGGAGGGAATCTTTTCCAAGGGAAATATGGCAAACATTTTCGTTACTATTCCTATCAACATCTCTGCGAACCCCAATGTTGTGGAAAATGTATATATTGGTGCAAACTATTCTTTGGAGGATATTGCTATCTATACGGCCTTGTTTAAGGAATTCTGTGACGTGTTTGCCTAGTCGTATGAGGAGATCCATTGATAGTCGAACATGAAATCCGAACCTATCCTGATGCCAAACCAGTTCAACAAAAACTTAGACCTATCAATCCGTGCAAAGCGGCAGCCGTCAAGGCTTAAGTTGAAAAGTTGTTGAAAGCTAGTTTTATTTACCCAATAGCTTTGACAGAATGGGTATCCAACCATGTCCCTGTTGATAAAAAGCAAGGGACGATATGTGTTTGTACTGATTTTCGCGATTTAAACAAATCTTGTCCAAAGGATAATTACCCGACACTATTCATAGATCAACTCACTGATGCTTGTGTGGGGAGTGAAGTATTTTCGTTTATGGATGGTTTCTCCGGGTACAATCAAATTCAAATCAAACCAGAAGACCAACATAAAATGGCTTTCATTTGTCCTTGGGGTACATTTGCATACAATAAAATGCCTTTTGGATTGAAAAATGTAGGGGCTACCTTTCAGTGGGCAATGAATTTTGCCTTTCATGACATTAAGTCTATTGTTGAACCCTATCTTGATGATCTACCAACAAATTCTTGTAAGAGGATCGATCACCCAGATCACTTGCGTTTAATTTTTGAACAATGCAGACATTATAAAATACGCTTGAATCCCCACAAGTGTGTTTTATGTGTCGAGTCAGGTAGGTTGCTCAGGTTCATTGTTTCTAACAAAGGTATTTAGGTAGATCCTTTGAAAGTTGAGGGCATTATAAATATGCCTCCTCCTCGTTCCATCAGGAAACTTCAAAGCCTGCAAAGGAAGTCTAACTTTCTTTGATATTTTATCATGAATTATGCCAATATCACCAAAGGTTTCATGCGCCTGTTGAAATAGGACACCTCATTTGTATGGGATGAGAGCACAGAACTTGCGTTCAAGGCATTAAAGAAAGCTTTGTTGTCGGTACCTTTATTGCGCCCAATAGATTACTCTCATGATTTTATATTGTATCTGGCAGCATCCAAGTTGACCATTGGGGTAGTGCTAGTCCAGGAGGATGATAAGCTCCAAGCGCATGTCGTCTATTACCTTAGTCATGCTTTACCCGGCCCTGAACTTAGGTACTCCCATGTCTAAAAGTTGGCCTTAGCAGCTGTGTATGTTGTTCAGAGGTTACGTCACTATATCTTACTGAGGACTACAGTATTAGTGGCAGATGTCAATACTTTCCAATATGTCTTATCTTGGCGCATATTTGGAGGAAAATTTAACAAATGGATAGTCATTCTCCAAGAGTTTGACTTGGATTTTCAATCCGCCAAATCCAAAAAATCCTTAGTTTTTGCAGAAATCATTACAGAATTTTGAATTGAAGAAGATGCATTCCTAGATGAGCACATTTTCTTGATTTCCACCTCTGACCTGTGGTATGGAGAGATACTTATCTATCTCCAGACTCTGAAATGTCCTACAAGCTTTTTGCGGGAAGAATGATGCAGGTTATGCACAAATGCGAAAAACTACCTCATCATCGGAGATACTTTGTATAGAAGAGGGGTAGACTCTATTTTGCGTCGGTGCCTCACCCACGAAGAGGCTAAGATTGTCCTAAATGATGCTTATAGTAGAGCATGTGGGGTCATTTATCTGGGTTAGCAATGGCCCAGAATATTTTACGTGATGGTTATTTCTGTCCCACGATATTCAAAGATTGTGTGGAAACCGTGAAGCGTTGTCATCCTTGTCAGCTATACACCAAAAAGATGCGGTCGCATCCTGCTCCGTTATTTCTCGTCATCACAGTGGGCCCCTTCACCAAGTGGGGGATAGATTACATGGCGTGCAACCCAGTTTCTACTGGGGGGCACAAACATATCATTGTCGCTATAGATTACTTCAAGAAGTGGGTATAGGAAATGCCCACCTATAAGGCTGACGGGGAAACTGCAGCTTTTTCCAAGTTTTAACTAGATTATCGCATGTTTCGGTATTCCTAAAGAGATTGTTACTAACCATGGCAGTCATTTCCAAAACAACATGATGACCAATTTGGCTATTATGCTAGGGTTTAAACAAGAACATTCATCTTCTTTATACCCACAGGCGAATGGTCAAGTCAAGGCAGTCAATAAGACCTTGAAGACTATTCTCAAGCATACTATTAACACATCCCGATCAAATCAGCACATCATGTTGTATCCTGCACTTTGGGCTTATTGAACCAATGTGAAAACTACCACGGGGTTCTCACCTTTCCATCTCGTTCACTAAGTGGAAGCATTAACCCCGGTTGAATGCGAAATCCCATCTTTAAAAATTGTCATTCATGTGTTACCTGATACGACTGAGCTAGAATAACATTTGCTACACTTAGAACATTTAGATGAGTTGCATAGAAATGCACTGACTGCAAACAAGGCTCACAAAAATAGGGTAAAAAATCAATATGATAAATCGGTCAAACCTAGGATTTTTCCTGAAGGGGAACTTGTCTTGCTCTGGGACCAAGACAAAGAAACCCTAAGGGAAGGGAAATTTAGTTCTATGTGATTAGGACCCTATGTCGTGTCAAAAGTACTGAAGAAAGGGGCATATGGATTAACTGATTTTGAAGGGAATAAGTTGCCTGGGCCTCGAAATGGGCTTTACCTGAAGAAGTACTATGCTTAGACTTAGCAATTTTTCTTGTATTTTTATTGTATGTAACTTTATGTACAATAACTAGCTAGTTTGTGTTCTTATATCATCTTTTGGTTGTTACAGATGTCTTTTGAGTGGTTCAAAGGTTTTGCAGATGGTGTTAGTCATCACACTTGCAACCTGGCTTCAGCCGCATGGGTTATTTATTCGCCCTTAGGACAGCTAGTTGCCTTTGGAGGTGCTTGCCTAGGTCCTGCTACCAATAATGTGGCTAAATACAGGGATGTCATTGAGATTTTATGGGATGTCGTGTCACGCGGAATCACTCAGTTGGAAGTTAGACTTGACTCTCAACTGGTGGTTTCCCAGCTCAATCAAGCTTATCAGGTGTGAAACCCTATTTTATTATGTCAGTTCTTGCAAGTTAGGTTATTGGAAATAAATTTTGAGTTTATTACATTCAATCACATTCAAAGAAATCAAAATTCATTAACTGATGCATATGCGAATTATATCTTAGATTGGCATTTGACACACATTCCATGAAATATACAACAGATACATTACAAAACACATGTAAATAAACTGGAAATATGTGTGTGTGTGTGTGTGTGTGTGTGTGTGTGTGTGTGAATATTTGTCCATATAGATAAGTCGAGTTCTTGATCCTCATATTCAGTCATAGTTGTGTATATATACAAAATGTACAAAAAGTGGATCATAATCCATAAAATGCTCCTAAGACCTAATCTTGACCACCCTGGTCATCTTGGTCGTCCTGTTCTTGAGCATCTTCAGCTTCTTCAGCTGCTGCAGCCTCCACGGCCTCTATGTAAACAAGCATTTCCCTGGATACCCTCCTCATAAGGTGTATCCAGGTAGGTGGGATACCAACCACTAGTTCCTGCATAACAGCAGGGATTTGCTCAATGCGTAAAGTAGGAATCTTTGGGTAAGCCTAGCCAGCTTCCCCTCAAGAACCATGATCAAACCATGATCCTCCCCTGCCACTGCTCGCACATACATACGAGGATGCTCATTAGGGTGGACTGGTCCAGTATATGCATTTTAAACATTAAAAAGATTAAAAACTTTATACATATGTATATATCTTTTATGATTAAAAATTCATAAAATTTTAAAAACTTGAAAAACCAAAATACCTGATGCTCCCCATGCTCCTCCAGGAGGGAGCACAAGGTCATTGTCACCCCTGAAATCCATCCCAGCATATGGAAACTGCTCCAATGCTGGTAGTTTCCATCCCCACCATAAGTATAAGTCATCATCATAGACACTCTAAACCGAGCCACCGCCGCCTTGGCGGAGAAAAATTTCTCTCCACCTACTCAGTCTAAGATTACGGGGAGAGAAAGCTGGTAGAGGTACTGTAGGGCTAAGGGCGGGCACTCTCTCAAAGAAAAAGGCCACCAATATACTAGAATAATTAAAGTTCTTACATCGGCCTCTCTTGCAGTTAGAGAGTTGCTTCTTCATTATCAGGATTACTCTTGAGCACCAATCAAATAAAGATCCATGTAGGCATTCCACCGCAATTCTCATTTGGTTTTGAGTTGCAAGATGGAGTGATGATGATCCCGGCAACCCTTACTATTGTGCTTCCCAACACCTGTAATAGAAAGCTATGGATATGTGTAATAGGGATGCAAGTTCCCCTTTTTTGAGTGTCAAGCATGCAGTAAGTGTCAATATAGTTCTGAACACTTCGAAGGTCACCGCCCCTGCCAGTACCTTCCAAGTTGACAGGTGCTCCCCGTCTTGACAAACCGCAATAAAATAGATGTCTTCAAGTGCAATTTCTAGAATCTCACCTTGTAGGTCAAATGCACCTAGATCATGATCCTAGTAGTTTATCAAAAACTCCAGCAAGTGGACATTGGATCGCATGCGTGAAGTACAAAAGAACTTTAGCAACCCACTTTGCCATAATGCATTCACTATGGGAGCACTTCAAAGTGCATCTTGGTCCATGTTTTCATGTTCCCTCTCCCTCCACTCCAATAAAGCCATTTTCAAACATTAAAAATTATAAAAAAAACTTTGATTTTGGCCGTAATTATGTTTTTTCTATGCCATGGAGTATACGTGACAGTCCTTTAGACATGTCACGTATCATACGCAGGTTGCCTTCGGGAAATTCGCGTATAAAATGTGTGTAAGTGACTGTGTAAGTCGCATACCCACGTATACAGCGTGACCCATTTAAAATTGGCTTAAAACATTAAAATCTTGCATAAAATTAAAAATTTGATTGGATGAAATGAAAGAGCATGAAGAGCTGACTTACCTGACACTTGCGGATTTGAAAATTGTCCACTGGGTTGTCCACACCAAGCGATTGAAGTTAGAGGTAAAAATTTCCTATATTGGGTGAAAATATGAAATGGTGATTTTGATGTCTATTTTTGAACTATTTAGAGAAATAATATCAAAATGTGGGTTTTTTAATCTAAAGTTTTAATTTCTATTAAAAATCAAACTAATACCATGTCATGTTTGCCTAATGCAATAGGTCCAAGGTTACTTAAAAGTGGTTATTCACTCATATATGTTAGGATTTTTGTCATTTGTATGCATTTTTGCATTTATACCTAATTCGAATTAACCCTAGGATCACTACTTTGACCATGGACTATGGTGTTTAACCATTATTACCTTGTCTATACCATTGTTCTTCCATGGATAGGGCTTTCCTTCCATGAGTATCCTAGTTTCAAACACATTATTGTCGTTTGGTACTCATGTTGCATTTGTCATAGGTTAGGGGAGCCTTCTTAGCTACTTTTCACACCAAATTGAGCCTCATTTTGGTCTTTTTTTACAAGTTATCCCCTTTATAAGGTTCCCTGCCCATATGGAGTTTCTTTAGGCCCAGGTCTAACTCCTCAAAATAAACTTGACTGCCAAGTAAACTTGTCCATTCAGGCTCATTAAGAATATGTGAATGAGCATCCACAATGGTGGTAGGTTATCACTTTCTTGGACCATGTGGAATAACATGAGAAATGATCTCTCTCTTTTGTACGAAATTGAGAAGAGTATTCTCAGGCATAGATTTATCACTTTTCCGGACCTGAGGGACTAAATTTACAGAAAAGGAGAGCCTAGTATGAGCTCAATTTTCTCTTTTTCATGCTCTAGACCTAAAAATGAAAAATATTCTGAGTGTACTTTATGTCTTTGTCATGCTCGTTAAACACTAAGAACAAAGCATCGATTTTACTGTTGTAAGCCCCATTCCTTGTAATCAAATGGATATTTCCCAATGATCTTGCTTTCCTTCACACTCGTAAAACTCAAGCTATA
Organism: Pseudotsuga menziesii; assembly: GCA_001517045.1. Classification (NCBI taxonomy): domain Eukaryota; kingdom Viridiplantae; phylum Streptophyta; class Pinopsida; order Pinales; family Pinaceae; genus Pseudotsuga; species Pseudotsuga menziesii. The sequence continues at coordinate 433,291 of LPNX010695404.1, forward strand.
TGTTTCTCTTGAAGGAGCGTTGGGTAGGTGGTAATTTAACCTTTTTCAGACCTCCTTGACTAAGTATGAAAAAGGTACACCTTTTCTTCTTTGAAAGTTAAGAGAGTTCTTCTGTGGTATGTTTTATACTTTTCTAGCCTTAGGAGACTAAATTGGATGAAAAAGGAACCCCCCTAGAGTCTTCTTCAGAGTTTTTAGACTCTTTAAACATGAAAACACCAACGAGCATGTACTAGTTCGAGCTCATAAAATCCATGAATCAGTGACATCATCAAGAATTATTCTCTCCCCTCTTCAAGCTTGTCAAAAATGAAGATAGACCTGAGTTGAATTTCCTGGACTCGTTAAAATTTAACAGGAAAGATAAGAAAGAAGTTTTATTTTTGGGTTACAAATGGTGGCAACATGTCCTCCTTGAACATAGCACTCTCTAAACTTTCTGATACTCATGTCTCAGTGTACACTTTCAGTTTCATCTATCACTTCGAGTTTTTTTACTCCTTCACTTGTCCTTTATACATGGGGAATCTGATCATGTCTCCTACATGACAGATAAGTCTAGTTGTCCTATCTGCAAAGTTAAAAGCTGCCTTGGGTCATCTCTGTGTCGTGTTCACTATTCAAGGATTTATCCTTGTTTCTGCTTATTATCATGATTCCATCATTATCCTATCTGACTATTACTTGTGTCTACCTTCCCTTATCTAGTTCCTAGTCACTCTTGTGATCCATTGGAGGATCTATTGTCTTCCTCATCACAGCATGGTTTCTCATCAGCACTTCCTGAAGATGAAGACTTAGAGTTTTGATGATGGTACCTTAGGATTCACTTTCATCATTGGTGAACTCCTTTGCTTCAGTTGTTAGTTTCACCTATTGATTGACAATATGTTGAATCCTTTCCATGTTCAACTTCAACACCTCTATTCACATGGCCTGGATTGCACTGGTTCCTTTGGATTTTGACGAAGACCTTGGGTTCATATCTATAACCTAAGTTGTGCAAGATTCTATTGTGTTCACTTTACATAGCTTCCAAATTTTGAAGAATCATCATTGTATATTGGGGCTTCTATCCACCTTTGTAATATATGTGGTCCTGTACCCATATCATATGATCTAATCAAATATTGTAAAGGAGCTGGTGTTCCAGTATATTGAACATGGAATCCTAATATATTATTTTGTATATGACATTGATATATATTTGTTTCACGTACTTCCTCTGCTTCCTTGCACTTATGAGTTCTCCAAGACTAAGATTGTAATGTATTTCGGCCATCGCTTCCCTCTGACCTCACACATTAGGGGGCATCTATTATCATCCAAAATGGAACTTTTATGTCCGAGTGCTGACATTCATCATGTCAGTACACAAAAGGACAATATTGGATTGAAGTGGCCAAAACACTATAGATGTGCATGACCTTTGATGCATTATCTTCAGACCAGCCTTATATATTTTGATTTTGAGTTTTGGTATGCATACGTGACTACATGCATTGCAACTCGTGTGTCATACGTGACTATTTGCATTGCAACCCGCATATACCTTGCATACGTGAGTTCTCTTTGAGAAACACGCATGCCATACGCAAGTTGCCTATATTAATACCCACGTATACCTTAATTCGACATTAAAAAAAATAAATTGAGATTAGATGAGATTAGTTGGGCCCTAATCCATAACTATCCCAACTATCTCAACCATCCCAACCTTCAAAACCACTCTATTTCCCAAAGTATAAATAGAGGCCTTGGGGTGAGGCTAATCAATCAATTTTTGGAGAGCAAAGTTATGTTGGTGGTATATCTTCAAAGTCTTGGAGCAGCAGAACTTAGAGTCCTCGGTTGCATAGGAGTCCTTGTGTCAGAAGCTGGGTTATATTCTTACCTATTCACCTTTTGTTAATAAAGAGAATTCTTCTTTCAATCGTGTATTGTGCTTATCTCATGTATATTAATATAATGAATGTGTTCAATGATGTTATTAATATGCTTTTCATCTAACCTTTGATTTATATATGTATGAGATATTGCTTGAAGAATTGGCTCTTTTCAGGTGAAGAGAAGCATCCCTAGAAGATTTGGAGAGGATTGGAGTGAGAGAAGACAAAGCTTGGTTCAACCGTCATAAACCGAGTAAGCCAATATTTCTTCCTATTCTCATTCCAGTTTCTATAAAAGCTTATTGTCTGCAAGTATAGTAGTAAGTTGGTAACCCTAGACCCTAGGTTACAAGGGTGAAATGTCTTGAACAACAGCACTGATCCAATATGTCAACAACTAGGTTTCATTCTAAATAAGTAGCAATGGAGAGTTGTATAGCACCATGGGATACTTACCCATCACATGCATATTAGTAGTATATTGTCATTAATGCAAACATTCTATCCTGCATAATACATCAACTGAATATGAACAAATGCATAACCAAATAATATCACAAAATGACAATTGAATATTTATCTTTATTCGTTTCATGGGTAGACTCCTTCTTGAGCCTTCAGCTTCATCATTTTCTTCATTCATAACAACATCATTTGTTATCCAGATTCTAAGATGGAAAAGAGGTTCTTTGAGAATTGAGTTCATCATATTCCTCATCGCAGTGAGGGACCTTCTTTGAATCATGAGTGCTTCATCTTCAGTTCCTCCCATCTTCTCTTCTTTTATTATGAGTCAGTCTTCTTCTTGTGTGCACTCTTCCCAGAGTCTGTTGAAGGTAATCACTTCCTTCTGGCACACATTCCTCGAATGAATTAATCTCATGATCCTGGGAGACCATTCAATGTGGTTATAACAATATCTTATTCTTATTTGATTGCTTTGTCATAGCATCGAACACTTCCTTTTGGTGTCTTCAAGGATGACACATGAGAGATGATCTTTAATAGAATAGGAAATGATTCTCTTGGCTATAGCCTTAGCCACATCTTCCTCCGGCTCTAAGAAATGATCCAACTCAATTTCTTCAAGGATCATGGAGGTCCTATACTTCCATACTTGGAAGTTTTCAGCTTTATCAAGCTTTTCACCAAGCTGGTGTGATAGGTCATTTTGAAATGAGAACCTCAAATGTAAATAGCGAAAGATTATATCTTATGGATTTGAAGTGTCAGACCTCGTTCCGGATCTGGCTAATCTAAGGTTTGTCAAAGAAACCCTAATTTTAAAAACTTGGGATCTTTTAGATCTAATTGGATAGAAATATGTGCCTCCTCAAGGCGGGCTGAGCAGCATACTCATTTTCCCAAAACTGTGATCAGAACTGCAAAATATCTTATGCCCTAGTTTTCCTCAATTTCTTCTACAGAATTGCCTAATATTGTTTCTGCAATATATCCAAAATTACTGCTCCTCTATGTCTGAAACTTTGCACTAACGTAGCCTTGTCTGTCCTCTTTCCAATAGCATAGGTTTGAGCATAATTGGTTTCACCAATTTGTACTTATGAGAGATTTCCCAAGGTGAATTATTTCAAGACCGTTCAGCATAGCGAACTTGTATAGACTGCCACATGTCACTGTTTCATTATCAAGGTATGAAAATTTTACCACAAAAAACAAATTCTGTGAACTATCTGGAACATCTTGTAAAATTTCATTTGGAACTTTGTAGCCTGAGATATAGCAATTATCCCAAGGTGTCATGTTTAGGGATGAACCCTGGGAGAGGCTGGAACCCTAATTTGGAGGAATCATGTCTCCCATAATATAGCGAATCTGAAGCTAAAACTTTTAAACAGGGTACATTAAGAATTTATCTTCGACCTGTAAAATTTTCGGCTTCTGATCCTTCTCCAATATCGAGATATAGCGAATTCACCAAAATTACTAGTTTTAGTCTTTTAGGCTTTTCTCGTTCGGGGTCAAATTAGGTTTTGACTTTCCGAGAGTTTTTACCCAACAAAAAAATTAGATATTGGTCTCTCAAACTGTTCATGATATTACGCAGTGGGTGTTTGAAGAGAAGATGGGAAACTGTGTTTGTTAAAAATTAATTCTCGACGTTTCGAACCACAAAGTAGGGCTCATCATCAGGAGAAAGTGTCTTGGATTAAAACAGGTTAAGGTTTTTGGTTATTAATAAATGTAAAATTTTCCATAATTGTAAAGTTTTTTTAGCCGACAACATCCATTTACAAATTTTCAATTTTCCAATTTCAAAAAAAAATTTGACATTATTTATTAGTGTAAAGTTAAAAGGTTTATTAAGTTTTTATAAGTTTTATTTTAAAAAAAAAAAATTCCTTATAAAGTTTAATAGTTTAAAAAAAAAAATTAGAAAAAGTTCTATAAAGAGCACTAAAGTTTTTTAAATTTATTAAATTTATTAATGATATATTTCATTTTTAAAATTTTTATCAAAAATTTAAAAAAAAAAATTTAAACATTAAAGTCCTAGAGTTAATAAATTTTGTTTTTTAGAAATGTTTTATGATAGTGTTAGAATTTTTTAAGAAATTTTAATTTTAGACATTATTTTTATTTAATTTTTAAAAAATTTCAATTAGCTTTTGTTATTATTAATATTATAGGCTAGTTTTAGAATTGTAATTATCCTAATTTTTAAAGAAATTTTTTAGGAGAGAAATCTTATGTTGGGTTCACTCAAAAAAAATTCTTTTGTTAAAATCCCTAATTTCCCGCAGTAGTGATAGGTCAAAAACTGAAAATGCCTGGAATCAAATTATGCTTCGATAGAAAGATGCGCCCTTCAATGAAGAGTTAGCCTAGCCTCCTTTTGCTAATGATCTGTGGCGAGAGACCCAAAAAATAAGAATCCCTAGCTTCTGCAGATGCACAGTGTCTTCTTCTCAGATTAGCTCCAATACCATGTTATATTTTTATCATTTAATCAATATGATCTAGGATCTTATCTGAGAGAATAACATGCACAGCAATAATCACAAGAGACAATAGACACAAAGATTTTTCCTCAAGGAAACCATAAAGGAGAAAACCCCGCAACTTCCTCAGAGATAGAATGAGCACCAATAGCAAAAGTAAAACCCAAAAACACAAAGATGATCTCCGACAGTTGTTCTCTCTCTCACTTGTGTAAGCTCATCTTCTCTCACTCATGCACTACAGTTGAGTGAGTGTGTGTTTGAAATAGAGAGTCTCACTCTCTATTTATACTAGTTTTTCACTTGACAATTACTCACCAGGGCCGACTTCTCTAGGAGAGTCTAATAACCCTAGTACCCCTCAAATGTCGGGACTATTTCTCCGACTTACAACAGAGGGTTAACCTCTATGACTTTACATGACTTTATTATATTAATGATTCTCCTGATAGGACCATCGGGGTATAATGAAATATAATATAAGATATACAAGTGAATACATTCCGAAGTTACAAATACATCAACAATTGGAGCCCTGCACGCAGCACGGTGCTCTCGGCCAAAGCCAAGCTGCCAAACCTAGACGACTAGCTCAATGATCTGGATGCCACCTTTTCCTATAAGCACCTAGCTAGAGGGCGGCGAATAGTAAGCAACATGGAAGTGGGATGCGGTAGCACTACTGATGGGAGTTCGATGGAGAGGGGATTTGCTATGGTTCAGACGGCGATGACCGGTGTTTATTTCCCCATCCCCGCTACAATTGAACCATTGTTCAATAAGTGTGTTCGTGATAGTGAGGAACCAAGTGGCAAGTTTTATCCCCTTCTAGTAAAAAACCTTGTTACTACTTATGATAATGACTTCTCGGGTGGTTGCCCCATCCTAGAGGAGGTTCCCCCACAGTCATTTATGGTTTGACTCCTTTGAAGGCTCTACCTCCTGCAGGCTCTAAATGCCATTTCCAATCTTTTTGTTACAATTTGTTTATGAGTGTTAAAAATTTGATCAATTGCAGTATAATAGAGTACGGGCCTAATTTTTGGTCTCTTATATTAGCAAACTGGTTTTGTTCTGATCACACCAGATAAATCTGTAATTTTTATTAGTTGGGGTGGTGGTACTATTATCTAAAACCACCCCAAAAGCACCATAAACATGTAATTTTTTTTGTTCCTTTGTCTAATAAAATTTGCAGCTATAGAAAAAAAAATACTGAAATTGTTTATTCTTATTGACATACTAAAAGTAAAAGGATTGGTATCGAATCTCGACAGCTCACAAAATTATAAATCCTCTTGGATCAAGAACATGAATCCGGACAGAAGAGTAGGGCTATTTGGTTGCTTTGTGGGGATGATAATACACATTTTTTCCACAAATTTTCTAATCAAAGAAAGAATGTTAATTCTATATGGAAGATCACAGATGATAGGGGTAGTATGGTGGAAGGTTTTGATGCTATTATTGGGGCTGGTGTACAGCATTTTGAGACTTTATTTTAGGCCAATACAAATCTTCATCTTTCTAAACTTTTGAAAATTGTTGATAATTTTCCATCATCTATTACTATTGAGGAGAATTATGACCTTATGACCCATGTTACTTTGGATGAGATAAAATATGTTCTTACTCTGAGTAAGAACGATAAGAGTCCAGGTCCGGATGGGATTCCTATAGAGGTTTATAGGTTTCTTTTTTATGTGATGGGTATGGATCTGTTAAGGGTTATTGAGGATTCAAGGAAGAATGGCAAAATTCCAGATGTTTTTAACTCAACTTTCATAGCCTTGATACCTAAATCTGATTGTCCTAGTACTTTTGATGGTTACAGTCTCATTTCTTTATGTAATTTCAGTTATAAGATTATTGGTAAGATTATATCTACTAGAATTAAGAAGGTACTAGGAAGATATATCTCAAATGAGCAGTTTGGGTTTTTGCCTGGTAGGCAAATCCATGATGCTGTGGGTGCCAATCAGGAAGCCATTCACTCTATACATTGTAAGGGTTTAAAGTCTGTGGTTCTGAAAATTGATCTATCTAAAGCCTACGATAGAGTCAGTTGGATTTATTTACGGGTTATTTTAACCAAAATGGGTTTTGATGTATCCTTCATTACTTGGGTTATGAGAAGCCTAACCTCTGTATCTTTTTTCTATTTTGATTAATGGTGTGGCTGCTAGCTTCTTTAGGTCTGGTCGCGGACTTAGACAAGGGTGTCCACTTGCCCCTTTGCTTTTTATTGTTGTTGTTGAAGGTTTGGGTAGGGCTCTACTATCTGCGAAATTAAATGGTGTTTTCAAGGGCATCTCTTTTGAAAATAATATTTCATTGACTCATGTTCTTTTTGTGTATGACATTGTAATGATCACCAATGGATCTGCCCAGTCTTTATCAACTTTGTATGAAATTTTGATGGATTTTACTAAAGCCTCAGGGATGATGATTAATGAGGATAAATCATCTTTCTATTATTCTGGGCTAGATGATACAGAGTTGATCTCTTTACAGAATAATTTTTCATTCACTATCCTAAAAATGGACAGTGGTATGAAATATCTTGGTTTTTATTTAAAACCTTGCATATATTTACTGAAAGATTGGGACTGGATCATTGCAAAAGCTGAAAAACGCATTAAGAATTGGAGTTTTAGATGGTTGTCCAAGGGTGGTAAGCTTATTTTGATAAAGTCTGTCCTTGAAGCTTTACCTGTATACTGGATGCGCTTCTAGATTCCAGTTGGGATTATTGAGAGAATCAGAAAGCTGTGTTTTAAATTTTTATGGTCTGGTAGCTGTGGATCATCTTCCGGCTTGCCTTGGACTTCCTAGAAGGTCTTGGCAAATCCAAAATCTATGGGTGGTTGGGGGTTGAAAGTACCTCCTCTATTTGCCAAAGCACTTGCTGCTAAGAGTGTGTATGGAACATAATCCATGGCTTGGGGCTCTGGGTACAGATTGTCACTCAGAAATATATTAGGCCACTCACATTGTTGGATTGGATCAGAGACAAGAATAAGAAGAAATCGGGTTTTTACTTTTTGAAAGATATTGGGTCATCAACAGTGTCTCATTTGATGGAACAAGGATGGCTAAGTGCTGAAGTACATGGTTTTGTTGAGGATCAAGATATTAATGCATGGAATGGATATCTAGCCATCCTAAAATCTAGTCATATCAGACTTAAAAATGAGGATGATGTGCTTGTTTGGAACCAGGCTAAATCTGGTAAAGCCCTTACTTGGGATATTCTAAATATCAGGGGTTGGGAGGGACCAGGACGATGCTACCTTTGTAAAGTTGATGTTGAAATAATTTTCATTTAGGGGATGAATGTCCTTATACTAAATCTGTTTGGAAGGAGATTGAGTCTAAGGTTAAAATTCAGAATCTATGGGTTGGGGACTCGATTCTTTCTTGTACGAAGAATTGGTGTTTCAATAACAAGGTTTCTGCATCTAGTTTGGGTTTACTTTCTTCTTATCCTCGGGATAATGAAGTATTGAAGATTAGAATCATCACTGAGGAGATTATTGACAAAACTAAACCTTGGGGTTTTTTTTATGGATCAGCTTCTGGTGATCCACATATGTGTGGTGCTGGGGGTATTCTTTTCCTCAAAGATGATCATTTTTTCACTTTTAAAGCTGGGTTGGGGATAGGGACTAATAATCTTGCCGAGTTATATGCTCTAAAATTACTTTTAATTTTGGCACTGGACAAGCAAATTTTTAAAATCCAGGTTGTTGGAGACTCCTTGCTAGTCATTAACTGGATTACAGGTACATTCAGAATTCACAATATGCAACTTGCTCAGTTATTACAAGAAGTCAACAGACTATCTGATTTATTTGAGCAGACAGATTTCAAACACATTTATAGAGAAAGAAATGCATCAGTTGATAAGTTAGCCAATGATGGTGGGAAAGTTCAGAATGGCTATTGGCTTATCTCTGAGTTTAATGGATTTGAGAGAATTATGGTCTGATCTTTATTTTTTATGACAATTGAACTGTTTCAGTTTTTTTTTATGGACTGTCTTATATGAGTTACTATGGAGATACTTATGGTATGATTGGAGCTGATTACTCTATCGAAGATAATACGTTTATCTTTTTTTTGTATACAAGGCTTGTATACTTGGATGATTTTTGATGACTTTGATGGCAATGACTTTGGTGATTATGCAGTTTTTTGTGCAATTTGTTCACAGCATTAATGATGAATATCTGATGTATATGGATACCTGTGAAGTATTATACAATGGAGCTAAACTTTTTGTGAAGTATTTGGGGACAACAAATTGACTTGTTGTTGATTTGATGTATCTGCAATATATAGATGATTTTTGTAATTAAGACTTATATTTTGATATTTTGTATAATATTTTTTTGAGCAGTTTGTATTGATCAAATGGACACTTATCATTTTGATAATAAATCATCTGCAAAATATAATTTGTATCTAATATATAAAATTATGATTTATTTCTATGGAAAAAAAAACTCACAAAACTATGATTTTAAATAAAGAAAGAAAACAAATTATTCTTATCGACACGAAAAACATATCAACCATCACGGCGCTCACCAAAAAAAGAATTCGCCCATCTATAAATACTCATAACACATATGCATGAGTTTAGCACGATTGATATATTACCGTTAATATTTAAAATAAAATAAATAATACCTATGAGCTAGCCTCCATGATGGCCACTCCATCATTGATTTTCCTCTTCAGTATCAACTTGATTCCATGAAGATATATTCAAAATGTTGAAAATTTCATTGTTTGGAATCCATTTTAAACAATTTATTAAAAAGTTAACGTATACATCAATTGAATTGAAATTCTGAAATGTTGATTGATTGATTATGATTTCACAAACATTTAAAATGAAATTAGACACGAATAGAGAAACCTATCATTATTATATTAAATTCAAATTCTAAAAAATCTAAATTGGTTAAATAAACATGTATAAATGAACTTAGAGAAAAGGCTCATGAAAAGCTCAAATTATTAGACACGAATATGAACAAAACTATCATTATTATATCAAATTTAAATTCTAAAAAACCTAAATTGGAACAAATTTAAATGAAATTAGAGAAAACTCTAGTGAATGGATCAAATCTTACAAAGTTTTAAATAAATATATTTTAACCAAACACAGACCTTAAAACATATAAATATATTTTATAATCTTTAAACAACCGTAGATAGCCAATAATTACGTTGATAGGTGTATTATTTCATATTTAGGGGCTAGGGGAGGTTTCATGAATTTAATGTTCTAAATTATGGAGGGATAGGATTACTATTCTTTATTGTGGTTAATAGAGTTCAAAGTTTTTTCTTAGTGTCAATTGCTTTAATGCTTTAATGTTCTAGATTCATTGTCATTGATTTCTAATCTATGCTCAGTTAGAATGGTGCTTGTGTAGGTTATCTTTTTTCTTTGCAATACAATATCGATTCATAAACTCATTAATTTAGGTATCACACCCAAATTTTATTCATCAAAATATATGCATAACATAGGGTATGCCAAGGAAAGTATGGAAGTTAATGCTTAACTCTATAATATGCATCCAAAAACTTCATCCACACTAAAGATGGTTTTTTCAAATGGCTAAGATGGTTTGTTTAAATGGCTTTGTGAATATATCATCCAATTGATCAATCGATTTACAATGTTCTACATAAACTTCGCCATTGATCACAAGTTCTTGTATCAAGTGATTTCTTATATCAATGTACTTGCTCTTTTGGTGAAATACATTATTCTTGGAAAGGAAATTGTTGAAGAGTTGTCCCAATAGAGTGTTGTTGGTCCTTTTTGTTTCTATTGAATACCATCCATAACTTTACCTAACCAGACTACTTGACATGTCATTGATGTCGCTACTACGTATTCCACTTTGCTTATGAAATAGTCACAATGGGTTGCTTCTTGGATTCCCATAAATCACCCCTAATCCAAGACGAAAAGCATTCCCTGAAGTTTTATTCCTGTCATCCAAACTTCCTGCAAAATCACTATCAGTGTATCCTGTCAAAACATCATACTCAATGCTTGAGTATAAAATTCCATAGCTTGAAGTCCCTGCAACATATCATAACATGATTTTTCCAACTTTCCAATGCGATTCTTTGGGAGACTCCATCAACCTAGAAATCAAGCTGACTGCATACATAACATATGGTATCATAGCAATGAGATACATAAGAATTCCTACAAGTCTCTTATACAATGTTGGATCTACAATGGAAATGCCATCTTCTTTGCTCAACTTTGTACTTGTTGCCACTGGTGTAGGTGTTGGTTTGCAGTTAACCATTCTAAATCTCTTAAGCACTTTGTTAGCATATTTACTTTGGAAAATAAATATACCTTTTTCTTATTGTTCTACTTCAATGCCAAGAAAGAACTTCATCAAACCTAGATTTGTAATCTTAAACTCTTCCTTCATAGTTGCCTTGAATTCATCTACTAATAGATCACCTATAAAAATCATATCATCAACTTACAAACAAACTATTGAAATATGTCCATGTTGATTTACTTTTGTGTAAAATGTCAGTTTGTTGATGCTTCTACTAAAACCATTGTTGATTAGATAAGAACCAATTTTGGTGTACCAAGCTCTTAGAGCTTGCTTGAGCCCATATAGAATTTTCTTCAACTTGTAAACTTTATCTTCATATTCTTTGATTTCATACCCTTGTGGATGTTGCACATAAATTTCTTCTTCAAGAATCCCATTCAAGAATGCTGACTTGACATCCATCTAATGCACTTTCCATTTGTTTTGAGTTGTTATTGTTAATACTTCTCTCACAGTGTCCAATCTGGATACGAGTGCAAACATTTCTCCAAAATCAATTCTTGGTTGTTGTGAGAAACCTTTTGCTACTAACCTTGCCTTGTACCTATCAATTTTACCTTTTTCATTGAGTTTTGTCTTATAGGCCCACTTCACACCAATAGTTTTATTATCTTTAAGAAATTCAACAAGATCCCATGTACCATTTCTTTCAATGGAATCTATCTCTTTGTCCATATCTTTTACCCAATGTTCTTATTTTAATGCTTATTCAAAAAACATAGGTTGACTAGTAAGAAACAAAAAGTTGGTATTTTCATCCAATTCATCATAAATATCTTCTAATCTTCCATTATTTGTATTGTTGTGATCATATTCATTACCTTACTGTGGACTATGAATATATCGATATGTTGATCTTTATGCTTCACCTCGAACTAAATTTCTAGGTGTCCTTATCGGAGTACTTGATGTTTGTGACGATGTTACTAGACTATGTTGTCCAATCTAATCTTCTTCTTCATCATCGTCTTTTGGTTGGGGTATTGTTGCTTCCACAACCTTACCTATGGTTCCATCCCATGACTCTTCTTTTTTGAACAATACATCTTTGTTGATGATAACCTTTTTGGTCTAGGGTTATACAGTTTGTAAGCTTTAGAATCTTCACCCTGTCCAAGAAAGATGTGTTTCTCACTCCTATCATTTAACTTATTTCTTAGTTGTTTAGGTACATGAGCATAAGTTGTGCAGCCAAATATTCTAAGATGAGAAACACTACAAGGCATACATTTGCATGCTTCCTGTGGTACTATGTTCACAATTTTGGTAGGGGGCATATTCAACATATGAATAGCGCAACACACTACCTCTCACTAAAAATCATGGGACAAGTTTCTTCCCTTCAGCATGCTCCTTTCCATATTCATGACGGTTCTATTCTTGCGTTCTGTTACACCGTTATGCTAAGGTGTATGTCTTGTAGTGAATTGCCTCTCCATTCATAATGTTTACAGTAATCATGAATTCCTTTGAGTCATGCTCTCCCCCTCCATCTAATCTCAATACTTTGAGTTGATGGCCACTCTGTTTTTCAACCAAAGCCTTAAATTCCTAGAACTCGCCAAAAGTTTCAAACTTCTGATGAAGGAAATACACCCATGTTATTCTAATGAAATCGTCAATGAATGTGTTGCAGCTGTAACATTTTCCCCAAAATTCAAAAAATTTCGGGACCCTCCTTTTGCTTGTATTAGTTTGATTTGCTTCTTTGATTTGGCTTAATGATTCTTCACAAAGGTTTTTTCCTAATGCTTGAAACGATCCACTGCTTGTTTTTTATTTATCATCACCTTCGAAAGCGTTTTCAAGTTTGTGAGTCGGAAGAGTATTTGCTTGCAACCCCGCCGTTGCAAAGAAATAATCAGTTTTGGCTTCGTATTCTTCTTTGATGTATTTGGCTCAATCGGCTGAGTTTTTGTTTCGCGCCGGAAAGAATTGTTACTTCATTCTCCGCAGTTGCGGATGGTAGATTGTGAAGTCCCCCAATACTTTGAATTTTCAGCTCCGCTTTGTTGTTTCGTCGACCCTTGGGTTTTGGGTTTTCGTCGTTGCGGCCGCAGAAAGAACTAGCCTTCTGATCTTCTAGTTGTTTTCTCCTCCGATGAAGACCTTGCCTATTGCAGAACGATTTGTCCTTTATGACTCTGCCGTTGCGGCTCCCTTTCCCGCTATCGCTCCGATGTTTAATCTCGTAAGCTCCGACAATTAGTCTTGCGAAGTTCCGCTGCGGATGTTGTGAGGACTCTGCAGCAAATAATTAATCAAAATACATGATATAGCAGCAGAACTCAAAATCACTTTTATATTAATCGCAAGCCACTTCGAGGGGGAAACCTCCTTTGAGCAAGCTCAATACAAAATAACTTCACGGTGCCTTCCTTGGCCTCAACACACACTTCTATACTAAAAATAGGTGCCAATACTATGGGTCAAAACCATGGGCCAATATAAACTATGGATCAACAAATACTACAGGCGACTTACAAAGCATATGCGCCCAACAACAATAACACAAACTATGGATCAACAATTACTATGGGACGACTTACAAAGCATATGCGTCCAACAACAATATACTAACATGGTAAAGAGAAGGATTGACATGGGTTCCTAACATCCCCTCCCCCTTAGAAAAAGCTTTGTCCTCAAAGCTTTAGATGGGGAAATTGTCGCTGAATCTAAAGGAGTGGTTCCCACGTAGCATCCTTGGGCTGCATTCTGTGCCATTGAATTAAGACCTCTGTGATAGAGCGAGAGTGAAGCTGACGAGTGCGCTTATTGAGGACAGCCTCCGGCTCCAAAAAGATGGATCCTTCATTATCCAGTTCTGGTAAAATAGTTTGGCCTTTGATGTTGGTGCCAAGAACTTTCTTCAGACAAGAGACATGAAATACTGGATGAATGCGGGAAGAAGGCGATTTATAAGCAACAGACCCAATCTTCTAAAGAATCCTATATGGCCCATAGAACTTTGGAGCAAGCTTATGACGCCCTTTGATTTTTAGTGAGGATTGCTTGTAAGGCTGGAGACGAAGAAAAACCATATCACCGGCTTCAAAAGTGTGCTCAGAACGGTGCTCATCAGCTTGTTGCTTCATGCGATTTCTTGCCATGTGAAGATTTTCGCGCAAAATGCAAAGAACCTCATCGCGGTTTCGAAGGACCGTGTCAACTGCCTGAACTGGAGAACTGCTAGGGGTGTAAGGAAGAAGAACTAGCGGTGCCTGACCATAAACTGCTTCATATGGAGTCATTTTAGAGGTAGTGTGGTAAGAGGTATTGTACCACCATTCAGCGAGAGGGAGCCACTTTGCCCACTGATGTTGTTGCTCAGAGGAGAAGCAACGAAGATAAGTTTCCAAGCATTTATTGATAATTTCAGTCTGACCATCTATTTGTGGGTGATAACCTGAACTCATCTTCAGTTTGGTGCCAGTGTGGTGAAAGAATTCTGTCCAAAAATGACTGGTGAAAGTCGCATTACGATCTGAGACAATGGAAGAAGGCATTCCATGAAGACGAAAGATCTGGTCCAGGAAAATTTGAGCAACGGAAGAGGCTGTATAGGGATGGCTGAGAGCACAAAAATGACTATATTTGGAGAGGCGATCAACCACAACCAAAATCACAGTCTTCCCTCCATATTTAGGGAGCCCTTCAATGAAATCCATAGAAATATCTGTCCATATCCGGGTAGGTATGGGCAAGGGTTCGAGCAATCCCAGAAGGGGTGTTGTTTCACCCTTATTGCGCTGGCAGGTATCACATTCAGCCACCATTTGTTGAATTGTCCTTTTCATGCCTTGCCAAAAGAAGTTGCGCCGTGCCCGTTCATACGTTTTGAGAAAACCAGAGTGCCCAGCTGACGGAGAAGCATGGAGTTCATAGAAGATAGCTTGTTGAAGAGCTGTGTTCTGGGGAGGCACCAGACGACCCTTGTATCTCAGTGAAGCACCATCCCAAGAGTAATGTGGGACAGCAGAAGGGTTGTTGTCCAAGCGTTGGATGATGTGAGATAATGAAGAGTCATTGACATAACCCTGTTGAACCGATTGCAACCAATTTGGAACAGGCATAGAAATAGTGGAAAGAGAACCTTGGTCATCAAATGTGCGAGAAAGGGCATCCGCCACAATATTGTCCTTACCATTCTTATAAGTTATCTCAGAGTCATAACCCATGAGTTTGCTAACCCATTTCTATTGTGCTGGGGAGGATACACGCAGTTCTAGGAAATATTTTAGACTCTGGTGATCAGTCTTGATGCAGAAATGATTCCCTAAGAGGTAGGGTCGCCACTTTTGTACTGCATGCAGAATAGCCATCATTTCCTTCTCATATGTAGAGGAAGCTAAATTCTTACCGGAAAGGGATTTGTTGGTGAACGCAATGGGGTGTTCATCTTGAAGGAGAACAGCACCAAGTCCATTGCCGCAAGCATCACTCTCAATAGTGAAGGGCTTGGAAAAATTGGGCATAGCTA